>JADLZN010006053.1:600000-777004 GCA_018155175.1 Sinocyclocheilus anophthalmus
GCATTTCGAGGTCAGTTATGGTTCATATAGAGTCTTCCATTCCAGGAAGGAACTCTATATAACCAGAAGAACTTGGTCACACTTGGTCTTGGATGAGAAGAATGACTAAAGAACTACTTTAACCACTATTTAAAGCTGATATGTGAATAAACAACAGCCATCATTTCCAACCAAATCAGAACCATATGATAATCAAGCCTCATACCATCTGACTTGCACAGTAGCACACAAAACCAACATCACACCCTCACAAACAAAAGGGTTAAGCTTTCTTATTGAATTACTTCAACAGGATTGTCTAATATCCCTGCAGAGAGAAAGAGGAACTCAAGAAGCTCAAGTTTTGAACTCCGTAATGTGGCCTCAGAGCAAACATGCCATAAAGTTTATAATTTTTACTAATAAAACGTTGTCAGACACTTTCCTGTTTTGTCTGCACATCACCATTAGTGCGGCGTTCACTGTGACCGGTGCGGTTCCTTGCTGCGTTTTCTTTACCAGGTAATAATGTGGAACATTCACTCTGTGCCCCTCGATTCTGTAAGGTTTTCATTGTGATAGGAAATACCAGGCATAAACTCTGACTCCAACAGTCTGAATGTTAAATGCCAGCTACTGTGAGCGAATTATGATGACGAACAGAAAGCAAATTCCACGTTTTTTTTTTTTGTTTTTTTGCAAACATGATACCCAACCTCAACCAAGGTAAAAAAACAAAATAACGGTTCTTTTTTTTTTTTTAAACCCCTCCCTAAACCTGAAGTATAAAACATAGTGACTTGTTTGTTTCGTGAATGTTCCGAATTGGTGTTGAAAGATGATGTGTTAGTACATTTAAAAACAATGTGGCTTACAGTTTTTCCCCCCAGGGAAAGTGAAACAAAAAAAAAATATGTACCCATTCATTTTGACAGACCAGCACATCATAGAGTGGAAAATAAAAATCATTTAGAAGGTTTTGTTTAGCTTCCAGAATGAATCTATTGTGCATTAAATGCCTTATAATTGCATATAAAAATGTATTACTCATGTCTGACATTTGACATAGAAAAAAAAAACATCAAAAATGTACAAAAAAAAATAACACCTTTAGACACTAAATATCATTCATATTTACATATCTATATAAATATTTTTATACTGTCCTCTATGATGAGCAATAAAATCTCTTCAATGTAAATTTTAGTAATCATCTCACTGGTATAAAATCCTGCTCATCAAATTAAATAGCTTATAATTGGCAGTTTTCACATTCAATATATACAATTTAATTGGAAAACTAGTAAGTTCATGGTGTCAAAGGGATAGTTTAAATAAAAAAATAATAACATGGTCATAATTTAGTCACCCTCGGGTTGTTCCAAACCTGCTAAACCTATTAAACATTTTTTTGTTAATTGAACTTAAGCTGAAATAAAATAACAAATATTCAATGAAAAACTTATACTTGGCAACTAGCTGATAACTTGAAGTTCTAAAGTTACCAAAATTAAACTAAAACTACATTAACGATAAACTAAATAATAATAAAAAAATACTAAAAATCTACAACTAAAAAAAAAAAACAACCAAAAAAAAAAAAAAAATTGAAACTTAAAAGCAGCAATTCAAAATAAATACTACATAAATACCAAAAGTATATAAAATCATACTAAAATAAGTGTTCCAAACACAAGACTTGTTTATATTAATATTTTCTCATTATTTTAGTCTGTCCACTGAAAGTCGATGCAACCAAAACTGTCACACATCAAAAAGTACATCATAAAAGTAATCAATATGAATAGAGTGGATCAATCGAAGTATTCTAAATGAAACCATGATTAACAGATTTAATTTAGGCTTTTATACACATTGAAAGGTTTTTTGGGGGGTTGGAACGACATGAGGGCGAGTAAATGATAACTTTAATTGTTGCATGAACTAACCCTTAAAGGGTTAGTTCACCCAAAAATGAAAATTAGGCTACGTTTTACTCACCCCCTCGGCGTATATGACTGTCTTCTTTCAGACGAATCCAATCAGAGATATATAAAAAATTGTCTTTGATCTTTCAAGCCGTTTTAATTCCACGCAACGTGTTTACAATTGCTTCATAGTCCAAAAGAACTTAATCACCCTCTATAAAAAAAAAACAAAACACAACAAAAAAAAACAACCTCACACGGCTCCGGGGGGTAAACAGGCATTCTGTAGCGAATCGATGCGTTTTTGTAAGAAATCGCGAGGTAACAACTAATGAGGTCAGACGCTGCTCATGCACCGCTCGAATGGCACCGGTCAAGATAGAAGTACCGAGACGAGATTTGTAAAGAAGACTCAAGGTTCATATAATCCAAGAAGTCGTCTGGTTTTGCTTTGCTAAAGTAAGGAAACTTTGCTTCCTTTGATTCCGTTACCAAACGTTGGTTTTCACGAGACTCATCGCGCATGCGCAACGCTCACCTCATACGTCATGCCTCCCGGAACTGCTTCGGTGTACAACTGTTGGCGCGCTTCATTAAAGTGATTACATTTTGAATATGGATATTTATCTTACAAAAACACATCGATTTGCAACAGAAGGCCTTTGTTCACCCCCCTGAGCCGTGTGAGACACTTTTTTTTTTTTTATGGCTGGGTGATTTTTATTTAAGTTCTTTTGGACTGAAGCAATGCAACACCCGCTGAGTGGCATTAAACAGCTTGAAAGATCAAAGACAGATTTTAATATAACTCCGACTGGATTCATCTGAAAGAAGAAAGTCATATAGACCTAGGATGCCTCGGGGGTGAGTAAAACGCAGCCTAATTTTTTTTTTTGAGTGAACTAACCCTTTAATGCAACAATAAAAGTCTTTCCCATTCAACATAAGCAACCTGATTCACATCCCACAAAACTGTGAAAAAAAGTTACTTTTCCAAAATGAAAAAAAAAAGCGCAAGTTAATTAAAAGAATCAAATTCCAATGCAGTCTAAATAAAGTGCCAAAATACAGGAAAAGTGAAACTGTAAAAATATGGCAGGCCCGCACGCGCGCAGCCACATGAATAAGCAGGCGAGAGCAGGGCCTCTTCAGGAAGATTAAAAGGCCTTTTTCCATTCGGCAATGGAGCGCAAGGGTAGAAGGGCCACAAAGACGATCTCATTACAGACTAACACGCAGCAGCTGCCCTCCTCTCACCATTTCTTTTTATTTTCCAGACATTCTCAATGCTTGGTTAAAGTGTTTTAAATCAGACACTTCTCTGGAGGCAATATGGTTTATTTTATTGTCCCTCAAGTGTTCCACTGACTGTGTCTGACCCTCAATGACCTTTTCGGCTCCCCCGTCACTAAGGCAACACTCTTCGTTCCTGGCCATTACCCCGGGTCTGTGATCCCGGGCGTATGGACGACTGTTAATGTAACAACACAAAAGCATCTGAGGGAAAAATAGTATTAGCTGCTTCTATAAACAATTTTTTCCTGTTCTTCGTCTTGGTTTTTCTTTCAGGTTCTTTTTGGGATAAACAACCCGGCTAGATGCAGAGGAAGTACTTTGCGGTTGCTCCAATGAGATATAATTTTTGGGAGCTGCTAGAGGTGCAGATGAGATATGAGGCGTTAAAAGCGGCATATATGTTGAATGGATCAGGTATTTCTGTGTGGGAAACAGCAGCAGGCATAACTTCATTCTCGGAGGGATGGACTGGGATGCAGAGATGAAGAAAAAGTTACTGCTTCTGGCATCCAAAAAAAATTCTTAATCAAAACCGATCCCATGTATTTTCTTAATAAATGTCGCGGGTGTTATAGTGCATGAGTCATCAGTTTAAATGTAATAACTTCCTCTGCCTCGGAAACAACTTCATTTAATTTCAAAACTCATTTACTCATCCCATGCTGCTGCAACACACATTTCCTTTCTTCCATAAAAAACAAAAGTTTTACAGAAAACCCAATTATCTTTCATAAAATAAAATCTAATAAAACTTTTTTTTAAGTTATATAAACATACACTTTGCAGTACTTTTCAAAATGTTGGGGTCGGTATGCTTTTGTTTTTGAAATAAATATCTTATGACAGAAGGTAATTTATTTGTTAAAAACGGTTGTAAACTTATATTCACAAAATCAGTAATACGGTGAATATCATTACCATTTAAAAACTTCTGTTTGCATAATTTATTCCTTTTTATTATAAAAAGAAATTGTGTTTTATTATAAAAAGTTGTTGCTTATTTCTGTGGAAACTATACAGTTGTTTCAGGAGAACTCTTTAATAACATTATACATGTCAATTTTACTGTCACTTGGGGATCAATAATAAAACTAATAATAATTATTATTATTAAATGAAATAACATGTAATAAGTTTCTCAATTACCCAAGAATGAAGACAATTGTAATTTTACGAAATCCAATGCATTGTCATTAAAAAAAAATAAATAAATAATTATCTATATTCATATATATTAAAACACAAACACAACAAACATACATACACACACAAACAGTGGTGTGAAAAAGTGTTGGCCCCCTTCCTGTTTTCTTATTTTTTTGCATGTTTGTCACTCTTTAATGTTTCAGATCATCAAACAAATTTAAATATTACACAAAGATAATGCAAGTAAATACAAAATGCAGTTTTTAAATGATGATTTAATTTATTAAGGGAAAAAGCTGTCCAAACCTTCCTAGCCCTACGTGAAAAAGTAATTGCCCCCTCCTGTTAAATCATGAAAGAAACTGCAATTAACCACATTATTTTAGAAAGCGGCGTTAAATTTCACTAGCCACACCCAGGCCTGATTACTGCCAGACCTGTTGAATCAAGAAATCACTTAAACAGAACCTGTCTGACAAAGTGAAGCATGCTTAAAGAGCAATACATTATGCCGCGATATAAAGAAATTCAAGAACAGATGAGAATCAAAACAGTTGACATGTATCAGTCTGGAAAGGATTATAAAGCCATTTCTAAGGCTTTGGGACTCCAGCGAACCATGGTCAGAGCCATTATCCACAAATTGAGAAAACTTGAAACAATGGTGAACCTTCCCAGGAGTTACCAGCCAACCAAAATTAATCCAAGAGCACAACGACGACTCATCCAAGAGGTCATAAAAGAACCCAGAACAACATCTAAAGAACTGCAGGCCTCACTTGCCTCAATTAAGGTCAGTGTTCATGATTCAACAATAAGAAAGAGACTGGGCAAAAACGGCATCCATGGGAGAGTTCCAAGGCAAAAGCCACTGCTGACCAAAAAGAACACAAAGGCTCATCTCTCATTTGCCAAAAAATATCTTGATTATCCCCAAGACTTTTGGGCAAATATTCTGTGGACTGATGAGACAAAAGTTGAACTTTTTGGAAGGTGTGTGTCCGTTACATCTGGCGTAAAACCAACAAAGCATTTCATAAAAAAAAGCATCATACCAACAGTCAAACATGGCGGCGGTGGTAGTGTGATGATCTGGGGATGATCTTTGCAGCTTCAGGACCTGGACAACTTGCCATAATTGACTAACCAGAAATTCTGCACTTATCAGAAAATCTGAAGGAGAATGTACAGCCAATCGTTTGTGACCATCAAGCTCAAGTGACACTGGGGTTATGTAGCAAAGGGACAAAAACACCCCCCAAAATGATCCCAAACACATAAGCAAGTCCACCTCTGAATGGCTCAAGATTAACTAAATTAAGGTTTTGGAGTGGCCCAATCAAAGTCCGGACTTAAATCCGATAGAGATGCTTAAACAGTCCATTCATGCACGAAAACCCTCCAATGTGGCTGAATTAAAAAAATTCTGCAAAGAAGAGTGGGCCAAAATTCCTCCACAGCGATGTGAAAAGACTCATTGCCAGTTATCGCAAACACATGATTGCAGTTGTTGCTGCAAAGGGTGGCACAACCAGTTATTAGATTTAGGGGGGCAAACACTTTTTCAGTAGGGCCAGGCAGTATTGGACAGCTTTTATTACCCTTAATAAAATAAATCATTATTTAAAAACTGCATTTTGTATGTACTTGCATTATCTTTTGTAATATTAAAATTAGTTTGATGATCTGAGTCTTTTTAAGTGTGACAAATATGCAAACAATTTAAAAAAAACAGGAAGGGGGCCAACACTTTTTCACACAACTGTATATATATATATATATAATATATATATATCTTAGTTAAATACATTTCTGGCCCCATAGAGGGAAACAGAAGAAAAGTAAACCTACATCACTTTGAGGAAAAGAAAGCTATGAAGCAAAATGCAACAGTCTGCCGTCTTAACATCTTCAAGGTGGAAAACGTTGCGAGAAGACCCTTTCATTGTGGACATACTGATCACATGTACTGTAAATGTCTCTAGCACAAAAGCATGGTTTCTTTTTCTCTGTATGCGAATGACTAAAGACTTACTCACTGGTCAACATTTTCCTATTTTAGCCACACAATGGAGTTCATTCAGTAAAAATCCCAGATATAGGTACTATTCCAAATAATTTTCAACATTACCTAATAAAACTCTAGAGTGTCACAGGGCTGTGCTGAAATGAAGTTTCAGCCTTCTAGTTTGCTGGGAAGAGTCTTTTGAACGGTCAAAGCTGCTTTGCTGTAAACATCTGAATGTGCATTTCAGCCACTTCACGGGAGGTCAGTGAGATGTAGGAATATCCCAGGGGTATGAGACTTTAGAGAGTGTCAGAGGACGTCGCGGAGGTGAACATATACACATTTCAGCTTCTTAGCTTTCCGAGAAGCCTTTTTTGCAACTGTTATTTAGCCAAATTACCCGAAACAAAATAGGACTGACACCCCCCCACCCCCCCCCCCCTCCCCCCCCCCCCCCCCCCCCCCCCCCCCCCCCCCCACCCCCAATCAATTTGTATACTTAGTCCTCCCATAGTTTTAAGGTAGAACTGATTCAATGAGACACCTTCATGGTTGCATAATGCTGTCATAAGAAAAGTGAAAGGGATAGGTCAAAATGAAAATTGCTCCATGATTTATTCAGCCTCAAGCCATCCTAGGTGTATGCGACTTTCTTCTTTCAGACGAATACAATCGGAGTTATTAAAAAATGTCCTGGCTCTTCCAAGCTTTATAATGGCAGTGAATGGGTGTTATTCAATAGTCCAATAGAAGTCCCTAGAAACCGGCGGTCAATCCATTCATAACAAAGTACTCCAACTAGGCTCCGAAAAGGGGAGAATAAAAGGCCTTCTGAAGCGAAGCGATGCATTCGTGCAAGCAAAATATCCATATAACTATATAAACCTTAATCTCTGCTTCAGCAACTGTCGTACGCAAGTTCACGAGAGAGTGACATTCCAGCGGATGTAGGTGTAGCAAAAGTTCCGGGAAGAAGTGATTAACTTGGAAGCGTAGAGGAGAGAGCAAAACTAAACACCGGTCACAAAATAAAAGTACAAAACGAGGATTTTAAAGAAAATGGAGGATTTCGATCTAAGCCAGGAGGAGACTGGTTTTCCTTTGCTGTAAACAAAACTTGGTTCTTGAGAGACTAGCATATTCTCACCCCTATTCACTGCCATTATAAAGTTGGAAGAGCCAGGACATTTTTTTTTTAAATATAATAAACTGATATGATATTCATCTGAAAGAAGAAGTCATATACACCTAGGATGGCTTCAGGCTGAGTAAATCATGGGGTGATATTCATTTTTGGGCGAACTATCCTTTTAAGCACAAGAGTAGGGTTTGTTATTATCTGCCGTTGTGTGCTAATGGAGGACTTGAATAACTCTTGGTCAGAGACACATAGAACACTTAAGAGTCTGGAAATTAGGAAACGGCCAGTATGACCCAAGACATGAAGTATTCAAAGGAGCCAATGACGTACTGTCCCATAATACACGTCTGAACACTTACTTTATACTGCTAATTAGACGGAAAATTCACTGCTTGCCCCTTTGGGATTCCCCTCCTTGTTTTACATTTATATGAATTATTTTGCGTTTGGTCCACCGTCTGGATTTTATCAATTAGACATTATATCCAAAGTTTAAACCTACAACCTTTCAGTTACCAGCCCAGATCTATAACCGCTAAGCCACCCCCTCTGGGACCTGCTGAAACCTTCATGGTGAGGACATTATACCACCTTCCAACAACTGACGTTAGTGGTTCCTGGTTTGACATCAGCTGGTTTAAGGGTCCAACTTGGAGCCAATTTTTCCAGCCTTGTCTTCAGTGGAAACATCCGGAATGTGGCCAGACTGGGCACTGCCTCTGGTACCATGGCGGTGGAAAGGGGGCAAATTATTAATCATGAATGGAACAGCATCCTTGTTTAGTCCATTTAAAGCGATAGATCAAAAATGAAAATTGTAATTTACTCACCTTTATATCGTTCCAAACTTGTATGTCTTTTTTGTGTGCAGAAGACAAAGCTTTTTTTCCCATACACTGAAAATCAATGGGATCCAAAAGTTTCAAGCTCCAAAAAGGATATAGCGTAATAGTAATCCAAACTCCAGTGGTTTAATGCAAGTTTTCAGACACAATGATCATTTTGTACAATGAAAAAAGCGGAAGTTATTAATTTTCAAATCAAAATCACCAATCAATACAAAGCCCAAAACCAAAATGACACCAATAACATCAAGCCTCATTGGTGTCACAACTAAATGCCACGACACAAGAACCAATGAGTTTTGATGTTATAGCAGTTTTGCTATATTTGACTTGGGATTTGAAAGTGAATAAACACTTAGATTTCACACTGTTCATCATTCAAAAGTCATCATATGGCTTCTGAAGACTTTGATTAAATTACAAGTGTTGTATGGATTATAAGAGGCAGAAACTTTTGGGAATGGGAAAAGTCATTGTTTCCAAAAGTTGCTCCCATTTTGTTCCTAAACTGTTGAAAATTGAAAGTCAGTAATCGGTTTAAATACCTTTTTAAGACAAAAGCAGGAAATGGACGCAAGCACTACTTCTAAAGGTTTGAAGAGTGTAGAGACTTTATAAATATATGGAGGTTTACATGTTCTTTTTCCAGCAGCAGTAGTTCTGGAACAAAGCGCCATGACTTCCCATGTCTTTCGTGATTTTTCAGGGTCTGCTGATTGTCTTTAGAAGAGCTTCCTGAGAAAATCAACCTTAAACCTTATTCTGGAACCACTTTTTTCAACAGGAGAAAAGTAAAAAAGTTTTTGTCATGGGTTATAAAGATTTCCATTGCCCCTCTTCGTGATTCGAAGTAGAAAGCAGGGAACACGCAGCACCCCACATTGAAGTTTAACGGCATGCAGAGAGCTGATGGTTTCTCCAGATGGAACGTTCATGTGAGAACCTGTGAGAGATTTACACCGAAGTAAATCTAAACACCATTACAAATGACCAATACAGAACAAGGGGTAACCCGATGCCGCTACTTGCACCCAACACAGGAAAAGTGCTGGCGTGTTGTTAGATAATACATGGAAACATGTAGCTCACGATAATGTGGTTTTTATGAAACAGATTAACCTGATCTCGGTGCACTGGTGATGAAAACAATGCAAATTTTGACAGTATTACTGTGTTTTCAATCTTTCTAATGGCGGCTTTCCAAATCCAGTGCCAATGTTCCAGGGAAATAGGATTGGGGAAAGCATTTCACATTTGTCTGCGGCAAACGAACTCCAGCTGAACAGCAATCAAGGGGAGCGTGCAGAACCATCTTTAAAAGTCCAAGAGGGACAAGCTGTGCCATTTCTGCTCCGACCGCACAGAATTCTAGCGGGCACGTTCGCCAACAGGACGTCCAGCACTTAGCATGGTGTGTGGTGCAATCCTCGCCCGCAAATGTGTTTGTGTTGGGACAGAGACTCACACGCTCTGGTTTGCCTTTCTTCTGCTGTGCCATTGTGTGACGGGGAAGCTCCAGTCGGTGCAATGCGATGAGTTTACGCATTGGACTCTTTCAAGCATGTCTTACCGCAAAGCGGTTGATCTGATACTCCCCGTGATGGTAGGTTTGGAGGCCACTTTATTTGGGGTTAACGTAACACCCTCTTCCCGGCAAAAAGAACATTGTGGGCCAATCATTTGAGCTCAGCAGATGCGAGTCACTAGTTGATTATGGGAAGCCCACTTCTGGTCATCCAGTTCCAGAAACCTGCCACTGTGATATGGACCTACTGGATTCACGGTTGAACATTTGGAGCTTTCGATGCCAGACTGCGTTTAGCATTAAGGGATGGGTCATGATGGTCAACTAGCGAATCAATACGATCTTTAGGTTATGGAGATTTCTTAACTGTAGTTGTTAGTTGCATCTGAATTAATGTCCAAACTGATCTAACTGCTAAAGATGTACTTTAATTTCAGCTTCCAAAAATGTCTGAGAACTTTCAGCTTTTTGTGAAAAGAGGCCAAACATCTTGGCTGAAAATGTGCAGACACACCGTTTAACATCTAATGACAAGATCTTTGACATGGAGAATAAGCAGTGTACTCATGAAACGATCCAGGACTAATTGGATCTAAAAATGTAAATGACTAAGGATGATACATTCAAAACCAAACATCTGCACATCACAGACATCTATTCTTTCTGGTTTTTTGTTTAAAGTTGATATTAAATTTAGGAAAGTGCGCGTGATTGCACTGTTTTTGCATCTAAACCAGCGGGTCGAGGCCCACTATGGGGTCTCAGCACACTTGTAAGCGGGCCTGAAGATGACTTCAGATAACACAGACATTTAAAAAGAAAATAAATAAAAAATAAATACATTGATAAATAGATGCACACACTGATCAAGTGTATATACCCGAATGACAAAAAAAAAAAAATAGCGGCAAATTACATTTACACAAACAACCTCTATCATATATATATATACCCATCTATCTAGTATACACACACATACAGTATCTCACAGAAGTGAGTACACCCCTCACATTTTTGTAAATATTTTTTATATCTTTTCATGTGACAACACTGAAGAAATGACACTTTGCTACAATGTAAATTAGAGTGTATAGCTTGTATAACAGTGTAAATTTGCTATCCCCTCAAAATAACTCAACACACAGACATTAATGTCTAAACCGCTGGCCACAAAAATTGAATACACCCCTAAGTGAAAATGTCCAAATTGGGCCCAAAAGTGTCAATATTTTGTGTGGCCACAATTATTTTCCAGCACTGCCTTAACCCTCTTTTGCATGGAGTTCACCAGAGCTTCACAGTTTGCCACTGGAGTCCTCTTCCACTCCTCCATGACGACATCACGGAGCTGGTGGATGTTAGAGACCTTGAGATGCTCAATAGGGTTTAGGTCTGGAGACCTGCTTGACCAATCCATCACCTTTACCCTCAGCTTCTTTAGCAAGGCAAAAGGGTCGAGAGTCTTGAGAAATGAAAGGAAGGTGTTTGGGGTCGTTATCTTGTTGGAATACTGCCCTGCGGCCCAGTATCCGAAAGGGAGGGGATCATGCTCTGCTTCAGTATGTCACAGTACATGTTGCATTCATGGTTCTCTCAATGAACTGTAGCTCCCCAGTGCAGCCCCAGACCATGACACTCCCACAAACATGCTTGACTGTAGGCAAGACACGCTTGTCTTTGTACTCCTCACCTGGTTGCCGCCACACACGCTTGACACCATCTGAACCAAATAAGTTTATCTTGGTCTCATCAGACCACAGGACATGGTTTCAGTAATCAATGTCCTTAGTCTGCTTGTCTTCAGCAAATGGTTTACGGGCTTTCTTGTGCATCATCTTTAGAAGAGGCTTCCTTCTGGGACGACAGCCATGCAGACCAATTTGATGCAGTGTGCGGCGTATGGTCTGAGCACTGACAGGCTGACCCCCCACCCCTCAACCTCTGCAGCAATGCTGGCAGCACACATACATCTATTTCCCAAACACAACCTCTGGATACGATGCTGAGCACGTGCACTCAACTTTTTTTGGTCGACCATGGCGAGGCCTGTTCTGGGTGGAACCTGTCCTGTTAAACCGCTGTATGGTCTTGGCCACCGTGCTGCAGCTCAGTTTCAGGGTCTTGGCAATCTTCTTATAGCCTACGCCATCTTTATGTAGAGCAACAATTCTTTTTTTTCAGATCGTCAGAGAGTTCTTTGCCATGTCGAACTTCCAGTGACCAGTATGAGAGAGTGAAAATTTCCCAAACACCAAATTTAACACACCTGCTCCCCATTTAGACCTTGTAACACCGAGTCACATGACACCGGGGAGAGAAAATGGCTAATTGGGCCCAATTTGGACATTTCACTTAGGGGTGTACTCACTTTTGTGGCCAGCAGTTTAGAAATTAATGGATGTGTGTTGAGTTATTTTGAGGGGACAGCAAATTTACACTGTTATACAAGCTGTACACTCACTACTTTACATTTTAGCAAAGTGGCATTTCTTCAGTGTTATCACATGAAAAGATATAATAAAATATTTACAAAAATGTGAAGGGTGTACTCACTTATGAGAGATACTGTATATACATATACACACTTTATTTTATTATTTGATTTTAGCTATAGCATTATACTATACAATCAATAATTGTAAAATTACCATAAATGGTTCATAAAACATACTTCAGAAATCTCTTGCTATTCATTCATTAAGGCTATTCTAAAGTAAATTTAAATGCAATACACCTCTATAACAAGAGGTCAATAAAGATTAAAATTACTTAACCTAAACAATAGGGAGTCTGATAAAAATGCAAATTATCAGATTGCAATTAGCGGGCTTATGCTAGGAACTTTACAAATATTTTTAAATATATTTTTTTATTCTATTATTTATAGCTATAAAACAGCTTTTGTTATTTTACCATTTAAAAATTACAATTTCAGTTTCCGTCCAAGTGTGTCCAGAATTTTCATTCCAGTTGCATTAGGAACCTAATTTTATTATAGGGAATTATGGCAAAACAAGCCTCAGATTCGAAAAGGGTCCCAGTGCTGAACAAGGGTAGTAAACACTTACCAAATCCTGAAACTCACAAGAGAGACAAGATAAAAAAATAAAATAAAATAAAAAACCCACGCCAGAATACATACAGTAATATTCTGAAATACGACAGAATGAAGAGAAGAGCAGGTGTGTACAATAAACAAGGGAAGGACTCTTTCTGGAGTGCCGCCCATTCGGTAGTGGTCATTGTTACAACCCATTTTCTGGAAAAAGAAAACTCCTATAGGGACTCAGGGAATAGGAAATCACACACTGCTGTGGTTTGGGAATCACTCCAGCGTCTACAGATTTCCACAAAAGGAGTGTGATGAAATTTCGCAATGCTTTTACTACTGTCCATTCACTTTTGAGGGGAGTTCATTATTGTATAATTTATATAAACAGTTCCTAGTTCATAGTCTGTGGAGACAATCATGGGATTGTTTGACTTCTTTAAAAAAAATAATAATAAAAAAGAAGTTTCTAGGGCCTGTAAGGGTCATGTTAGTGGGCCGTTCAAATTAAGCTAATTGTATAGAATAAGCACTATAAATATTTACATCTTAAATTTCATCCAAGCTCAAAAGGTGTCAAATTTAACAGCCAATTCATCTCTCCATGAAGGCCTATGAGAAGGTAGGACCAAGAGATGAAAGCCAGGGTAGGTGTGACGCTTTAAGCGGGTCTCTATCTATATGGCCAGATGCCAGTGTGTGAGGTGACTGGCAGCAGGAGGAAGTTGGCATATCTCCAGCCTATAACATGAACAACTGGCTTTGCGCCAATACAGCGGTGAAGGAAAGGGGAGTCAAATGGTACCGTAACTTGGGTCACCAGTGGCCACCGCAACCTGCTGAAAGATTATCAACACATGCCCGGGCACTACGGCTTCCTGTTTGATATGCATCTTTTCCCATTTCTCTTGGACTCATCTTACTAGGCTCAAATTAGCATTTCTTCTATACACAATATACAGCACTGCAGTGATGACGTATTTTTAAAGACCAACCTTGGCAAAAAGCCAAAAGCCAGTTTGAATAGTTTGCAAGAGTACGATTATGAACCAAATGAGGCTGTGAAAGTGAATGGTGCGTAGAGGAATACCTGTTAACTAAGTAAAAGCTTTAAAAATAAAAAAGCTAAATATATAAGAAAAAAAAATCACAAGGGGGTTTAATGATATATTTCATGTCGTAGAATAAGATGTGACAATATATTGAGCTTTAACCAGAAACCTTATTTGGAGGCATTTAACCAAAAAAAAAAATAATTATTCAACAAAACATTGACTTCAGGGTAATGGAACCGGAAGTCCTAAATGGCCAACTTGTTTCCAGGTTTTGGCCTACAAAAATGTGTCATCCTGTAGCATTCTATTAATCCGGTTATTATTTATATAGGTTGTAAATTAGGATTTGGGCAACCCCTTATTCCAGTTCAAACGGTCAATTAATTATTAAAAACTGATTAAATTTTTGTCTCATCACTCTGAAATGTTCATGGAAGTCAGAGAAAGCAATGGTCACAGTTAACAATACTAGTAAAAATATAAGGTATTGGTATATACCCCTAATAAATAAGTATTTACATACATATATATTTTTTTATTTATTAGGGGTGTAGCGGTACACAAACATGACTGTTCGGTATGTACCTCGGTTTAGATGTCATGGTTCGGTACAGCAGCTTATGCTCTAAACTACAGTGAGACCTTTTACATTAGGTAAACAATAACGTGACTTAACCGAGCCCAAAATTGTAATTTTTAAATTTAAAAAGCCTTAATTTAATTACTATTTATTCTTAAATAAGCAACTCAACCTCCAAAAGAAAAAGAAAAAGAAACTACGCAAATGTAAATTGCACAATTAAATTAACTTCTAAATTATAAAAATCATATTTGTTGTTCAAATATATTCATTTATACAGTGCCTCATAACTCGTTCCATAACAGATTTATTTAAACATTAAATTAAGACATAACAGGCAAAGTAAAATAATGAATTTATAGTCTAATATTTTGTTTACAAGTTGTTTTATTGCCATCTTTCCGCGGTTGAAACACTGAGCGATTACATGAGGCATGAGATTCATTCAAGTTTATTTCACATTAAACCTACGTTAACGTGTAAATAGGAAGGCATGATTGCGCTCACTCGCGCTGCCGTTTGACCCATTTGAACTTGAATACAGCGATCTGTCGCCACATCAAAGAGCGCTAAGACGGCATTTATAGTTTGAATTTCCTGAAAAAAGGACATAATTTGAAAATTAACATACATATATTAGTCAAAAGTAACAATATATAAAACTGGAAGTTTCCAATGAAGCTCTGCTCGTGCAGTGGTTAAAACAACGCTGTATTTGTTTGGTACACCTGCTTACTGAAACGAAAGACCTGTACCTAATGTTTTTTGGTATGAATACGTGCACCGTTACACACACAACACACACACACACACACACGATGTATATAATGAAATATATAAGAAAACGGAAAAAAAACAAATAAAAAAAGAAAAAAAAAAAAAAAAAAAAAAGCATTTATATATTAAAGAGGGGGAAAAAAAAAATAATTACCTTTTTAAGCCATAAATATATCAAATGTTTTGTGACAACTACACCATTCTACCCACAATAATATTTGCCATTGGAAATGCGCAAATGACCATGTGCCACCACGGAAAAAGAAACCATACTGGTTTTGGTTCTTAAGCCAGAGCACTTCTCCAATAATTTGAGATGTTTCCCCTCATTTTGAGTCTGCTCTGCATACCTTTCAAAAGCAATAACTCAAAAAGAACGTAGCATATGCTAGGCAGCCACCCCATGACATAACCAACTAATTACACATCTCATTTAGCCTAATCATCTACAGCACCGTGATTACTGTACAGGAAATATACACACGACTCAAGGACACAGATGTCAACTGTCTTACTGCAAAGGAAAGAACAGAAACATAGTACCATGCGAGTACTAGTGAACGTTTACGGTAACAAATCCAGCACCATAATCAAGCCAATTTGTCATCATAAATCATAAAGGGTGGGCAGAGGTTCAGATTAAAAACCACATCACGCCATTTACAACTGCAAATGTGGAAACCTAGCTCCTGATTAAAGCAGAAGAATTATTGTAATTAGAGCTGATCCAATCTGAAATTAATGCAAATATAAATAACATTTTGCAGACGTTGTTTGGTAAGCTTCTGAAAACCTTTAGTCAAGTAAAGGCCTGTTTGCGTAAACACAAATGTATGGCACCAAAATTTGGTCTTTTCACATGCGATTTGTCTGTTTATTGTACAAAAAATAAAATAAAAAAACAAAAAAACACACTAGATGGGCTAAATTAAATGCAAAATTCACTCATTGAACAATAGGTGGTGCTTATAAAAAATCAAAATACATCGATTCACAAAGGCCAGCGTACATAATTTCCACTTACGACACCTGCTTGTCACAGGAAGGCAGGGCTTTTTTTTTTTTGTTTTTTTTAAAGGACGCATTCCTTGTTTTTTGGCAATGGTGGTATCAAACAAAGCCAAATACAAGAGTACAAGGACAAGACAACCTGGATCCTTTGCCATTCACGGTTGCTTAGCAAGATTAGGGCCACCAAGTTTGTAAAGTTATGCAACAGCAGTGTCTCTGGGAATGTGGCCAAAAGCATAAATCTTATTTGGTGGCCGGTGATTTTGAAGTGCAAAGTAAAATAAATTATAAAAGCCTCATGTTGTGTTCTAATCACTGTCATCCAGAAATGATTTTGCTTAATGTTATACTTTTGCTTGTTATTGTTATACTAACATCCATCTCATTTTTTTTTTTTTATTTTTTGGGTTTTTCCCTTTCCACCTTGTTATTTTATAGTGTTCCTGATAAAAAAAAAAAAAATGACTGGCCTCCAAAAATTGCTTATAAATTTCTTGACATGGAATATTACAAAATATTGGATTTATTCATTTTATCAACTTGTTTTCTTTCAATTAGCATAGGTTTCATATTACTTTTTGGAACTGATTGATCGTAGGCCTTAATGATTTGATCTTATGCACCTCAGTTTTTGAATGAACATCAAAATTATCCACAAAGAATGTTTTTTTTTTTTCACCAGCAAAACTTAGTGTGTGTAAGGCCTATGATCAATCCTGTGCTAATTAAAAGAGCACAAGTTGACAAAAACAAAAAGATTGTATCCAAAACGAGAGACATGGAGGCAAGAGTGCTGCCGTGTAGCATGAGGGTGAACAGTGCACCTGTCCTGCTCTCTCACAAAGTCCACATTGTTCCACGTAGCTCACCTGTCCGTGGGTAAAGGGGCCAAGTGACAGACCTCATTTACCCTGGATTCCAGCACCCCGCTTCGGCTGACCCTCTCTCTCTGACCCCGTAACCTCTCCGATAATCCCACAATAACCTCTCAGTACTAATGCTCTTGCTTTCCACTGCAGAATAGGTGATAGAATAGGTCACACAGTAGTATGTCTAAATGTATGGTATTTATGGAGACTATGAATGAGAGGGATAGTGTCGGCAAGTTTATAGATTCTGTGCCAGTGAATCTTCCAGAGATACTCCTAGGGGCACCGACATTGTTGTATATTATGTAGTATTAAGCTAATTTTTAAAGTAAGGTAATTAAGATACATTTTGTAATGATATTCTTAATGATTCTCATTAGATGTAATGCAGTGGTAGTATTAATGCAGTACAACAAATGGTTAAAAAAATAATTTCCCCACAGAGATTTCTGAAATCTTCCAATTTAAATGACGCGGTGTGTTTTGTGATATTTGGCCACCAAAATCAGAAAGCATATTTTTGCTTTTAAAAAAAAACAAAAATAAATGAATAAAAATAATATAGCCATTTGTAGAACATTTTCGATGTTTCTAAATTACATTTAAGCACATTTCTATATAAGCTCGTTTACTCTGCGGGCAGGAAAAAAAAAAATCCTATCCATCCTGAGGATTGATTAAACCAAGCTTCCACAGAAATGCTTTTAAGCATGTACTTACACTAGACATGGTTGCCTTGAACCGAACCAGAGCGTGATTATCCCCCCTCCCCTGCACTCACACTAAACTTTCCAGGCCGGAGCACGCTTGCGTATGAGATAATTAAGAAAACCACTTTCGCTAATATTCTTCTGAATAATTAATAAACTAAATTTATAATTTATGTTGTGCATTGATTTTCACTTGTATCAGAATTATTACAGAGGCAGCTGATGTGAATTAAATAATTTGCTGCTTGACTCGCAAACTACATTTCCTGTTTATCAATAAGGTGAGAACCAGAGCCATTATAAAACCTAAATATACTTCATTAAATTAATTAAAGTGTAGTGTAGTAATAGAATAGAATGTTTGCGGTAGTAATGATGACAGTAGCGCACAAAACAGTATCGGTTCCGTGCTCTGGCGCGGTTAGCGCTCACACTGCATGCGTACTGCGCCCGACCCCAATCGAACCGTGCCCTGGCCCACCTCTTCAACCAGGCCAGGGATGGCTAAACGAACCTCACCCAAGCGCGGCACGGAACGCTCCCACTAGTCAAACACGCTTGGGCACGGTTCAAAACGCCTACTCCGAGTACACACTAAATGTCATTAAAAATATGTTCTTAAAACAATATAATTTCTTTCTTTTGATTTTGTGCTGAAATACCACCCAAACATGATCTTGAGAGGTTTTGTGAGATTTACCCATTGAAAAGTATGAAAGACATACGTTGCCAATTTAGAATGACATTCAATGGACAGTTTCTTAATGTTTAACATTACAACAAATGTAAATGTGATCCGTTTGCGATTATTAGGGTTTTAAAACAGAAAACAATGCGTTCCAGATGGTAGATGCATTATGCTCAAGTGATGGTCAAAATAAATAAACTAATCATATATAACCAAATCACAACTAATATACTTACATATACAGTAAAGCTAGAAGAACCCCTTTCCTCTTAGAACACACTGCTGCATATCTTGACAGACATGTGAAAAAGCATTCATGCCAGGAACTGGGTCCACCCAACCACAACACCCTCCCTACTCTCTCCTGCATCAGTACCTAGCGCCAAGCTCCACATCTTGGGGATCCCAAGATCCCCCAAGACCCATAAAGTCGTGCTCCAGGCACCAAGCCAGCAGCGATCCATCAGCTTTAACTACTGCTTGAGCACAGTGCCAGGCTTTTTACCGTGAACTACTGGGGACCTAAAGATACAGGAAAGGAAAGGGGGAGAAATCGAGAATAGGACAGGATTCCGGCTCAGTTCTCTACATCAGCCAAAGGTAACAAAAACAACCTCTTTTTATCCACTGTTCCGGAGCAGAGTCGAGAGCCCATCCCACTACTGACAGGAAAAAAAACCTTATCAAGGCCCTGGACAGTGAAGTTCCAATGAAGTGGGGTAGTCTTGGAAGAACACCTGTGCTTTACCATTAATATTTTAGCTGACAGCCAAACATAATATTTCTATTTGTGTAGATACAGTGGAATGAGAAAGACACGCAAAAGGCATGGAATGATTTACAGAAACCAATAAGTTGATACAAAGCATACGGATATCTTTATTTTGAGACTGTGAAACTCTAAAGCTACCTTCATTCAACTATTTTGTGAAATATGGAAGCTCAAAGTTAAATATACCACAGTTAATTATGAGAAAGTGATTACAATGGGAATTTCTCATACAACTGAAATATTCACAATTGTGAGACTATTGCAAATGCAGGATAGTCACAATAATGAGAAACGTAGTATAACATTGGTTTATGTTCATGTTTATGTCTTTTATTTTGTTCCTCCAGAGTCATGGTTCCTGTCATGCGTTTCGCTTGCCCTCATTTGATCCTGCTATTGGTTCCTTTGTTCTATGTGTCATGTTCTGATTGGTTGTCTAGTTCATGTGTCATGTTCTCATTGGTTGGATTGTCATGTGACCCCCTTTGTTTGATTTATATAACCCTCATGTTGCCATTGTCCACTGTCTAGCTTTGTTTCCGGTAAATGCTGTTGGTGAGTTCAAGTTTTAGTTCATTTCATGTTTCTTTGTCAAGCCAAGTATGATCAAGTCAAGTCTGTACACTTCTGGATCTCGATAAACTGTACTTGGGTTTCATCACAACTCGCCTACAGTGGACTCTAATGTTACAAGTAGTCGCAACTGTGAGATTGCATATAATCATAATTGCAATTACAGGCTATATTATGCAATTGAGAGAAATAATTGCAAATATGAGACCGTAATGTTGCTATGACAATTCTGAGATAGTCGCAATTACAAGAAATACAATTGTGGGAAGTATTTGCAAATGTAAATTAGCTGCCAAGTGTAAATAAAGTCACAACGACAAAGTCACAATTGTGAGAAATACAGTAGCTGCAACCGTGAGATTGCATGATATAGGTCGCAATTGCAAGAAATAGTCAGAGCTGAGGGAAATAAAGTTACTGTCGTGAGAAGTCACATTTTGAGAAATAGTCACAAATTCAGACATATGGAGTCACCGGCCAGAAAGTCGCAATTGTAACAAAGTTGCAATTGTGAAATATTAAAAATCACATTGCGAAAAAGTCACGGTTCTGAGAAGTCATTTCCAGAAACAGTCGCAACTGAAATTAAAAATCAAACCGTAATAGCCTTAATTTAAAAAAAATAAAAAATAATAATAATTTTACAGTTGTAACTAAGTTGTGTGCGTTTAAGACTTTTTTCAAAACCCATTTACTTAATGTGATATTGTAATGCATTTCCAACAATTTCCAACATAAGCCAAATATTTAACATGAAGTACATCACTTTTTGAATAACTGCTGTAAAATTGCAGATTGTTAATGCAACAATTTGTGGATGGCAACAGTTGCTATGGTAATGTTTTGAGTTTAAATGCTACTTTAAATGCACTGGCATTAACCCAGTGGCCATGTAACTAGGAAAGAAACACTTTCAGGTTTAATTTTCACATTGGCTCACCCTAGAGACTCTTGTTCAGACTCAACCACAGTCCATCAAAGTTTGTTCAATAGCATGTGCTTCTGCACACTTTGGCAAGAGAACAAAAAATAAGACTTATGACCTATAGAAATTTGTCAAAAGATCTGTCATGATTTTCCAGCTGTTTTGTTAATATGGAGTTTTGAAAAAGATAACCAGCTGTGCCACTGAGCAGCTGGTGTCATTTTACAACGTTTTTAAAAGGGGTCCCACTGTCCTGGTTTCATATTAAACCAACTTAAAATCATACAGACCCAGAATAACTTATCACATATAGGGAAAAAAAGACTATATGAGGCTGGAAAATTGAATTCTGGTGGAGCCAGATGGAGAGACAGAGAAAACAATTCCTTCCCACGGAAGGGTGATAAACTCTGGCTCTATGTGAAGAGTTGGGGAACAAAATTTTAGTGCTCCGTGTCTGCCATGTTTTTGGATACAAAATATAGCATGCGTCTCAAATAAATACGTGATTAATGAGAAACAGTCATATCTCACTGATGTGGTGAAAGCTTACCACACTAACGGGAAGTTACCACCCATATGCCACGTCTCTCCGGTGCCAGATCATTTGTGGCAGTAGTTTGGCTAAAGATACAATGGCTCATGTGACATCTGAAATAGAAGTGAAACTCTATCGTTTCAATTTGGATTTACAAGCAGTACAGCCTACGCGGTGTCACTCTCTACTGAGCACCAGTCTGCAACCCATTCTCATTTACTATGATCGCAATGGGATACTAGATATTGCACAACAAACACTGATGAGCCACATCATTAAAACCAGCTTCGGTTTTGGCATTCATGTAGATGTTACTTTGACAAGTACCACATACCTAAAGATTGTTGTACACCTCTTCATGGCAATAGTGTTCCCTGATGACAGTGGCCTCTTTCAGCAGGATAATGCTCCTTATCACCCTGCAAAAGTAGTTCTGGAATGGTGTGAGGAACATGACAAAAGGGGTTCTAGGTTTGCCTCTGCTTCCAAATTCCCCAGATCTCAATCTGATTGGGCATCGAAGGCACATGTTTCAAACTCCACTCCTGGAGAGCCACTGTTCTGCAGAGTGCCGCTTCAACTAGCTCCAAAACACCTGCCTGAACGTTTCTAGCAATCCTGAAGACCTTGATTAGCTGGTTCAGGTGTGTTTAATTAGGGTTGGAGCTAAACTCAGCAGGACACTGGTCCTTCAGGAACTGAGTTGGACCCCCTGATCTATGGGATGTGCTGGACCAGGGGTAGGCAAGTTCGGTCCTAGAGAACCGCAGTCCTGCAGAGTTTAGCTCCAACCCTGAAAACAAAACTCACCTGCCTATAGCCTTAGTAATCCTGAAGACATTGATTAGCTTGTTTAGGTGTGTTTGATTAGGGTTGGAGCTGAACTCTGCAGGACTGCGGCTCTCTATAGGACCGAACTTGCCTACCCCTGTGCTGGACCAACAAATCTGATCCATGAAGGCTGGCCCGATCACACAGGAAAGCTACTATAGCTCAGCTTGCAGAAAAACTACATGCTGGCAATGATAGAAAGGTGTCAGAACACGCAGTGTACTGCAGTTTGCTGCTCATGGGTCTGCATAGCCACATGACCCCTGTCCACTACCAAAAGTAGCTACAATAGGCACATGAGCATCAGAACTGGACCAATGGAAAAAGGTTGCCTGGTCTGATGAATCACTATTTTTTAGATCAAGTGGGTGGCTGGGTGTGTGTGTGTGTGTGCGTTGTTTACCTGGGGAACAGATGCCAGCAGTATGCACAATGGGAAGCAGGCAGGCCGGTGGAGGCAGTGTTGTGCTCTAGGCAATGTTCTGCTGGGAAACCCTGGGTCCTGCAAGCTGTATTCATGTGGATGTTACTTTGACACATACCACCTACCTAAAGATTGTTGCAGACTACAAACACCCGGTCATGGCAGTAGTGTTCCCTGATGATAGTGGCCTCTTTTGGCAGGATAATGCACCTGCCACAGTGCAGAAATTGTTCAGGAATGGTTTGAGGAACATGACAGAGTTCAAGGTGTTGCCTTAGTCTCCAAATTCCCAAGATCTCAATCCAACTGAGCATCTATGAGATGTGCTGGACCAACAAATCCAATCCATGGAGGCTCCACCTTGCAACTTGCAGTACTTAAAGGTTCTGCTGCTTCTTGGTGCAGATGCCATATGACGCGTTTAGAGGTCTTGTGGAGTCCATGCGAAATAGTATAGCAGTATGCCAATGTGAACATTCCTATATCTCTGTCTTTGCTTCACTTTTTGCATCTTTTTTCCTTGCTGTCTTTTTAAAGACTGCATATCAGTTCTCTGCTAATAAACCTTTAAAAGCTTTAAGGATTTATTGCTTACATGAACATTCACCCCAAACCCTCTATCACTCAAACAGTCCCACAGAAACTTATGTCACCAAAGACACCTAACGTTGACACTAAGATGTTGCAGATGGCATGCAATCAATCATAACATGACAGCAAACTATTTCAGGAAGGCACACCTCTCCTGTATACTTTAATGATGACTTTCCCACATATATTCAAACATAAGGGTTTAAGTTAAGTCCTGGTTTGACAGCAGTGCTCTCTTAGCAGGTATGGACCGAAAACTTGGCGCCAAGATGAATTACATCAGGAGGCGTTTCGGAATTTTGGTGGGGGCCACGTTGAACACTTTACTCAAATAAATAAGTGGCTGTGTTCTACTGTCACCATCTAACGCTCAGAGACATACATATCCATAACCCTAAGAAAATAATAAATGCTATTTGTTAGAAAACACTCTCTGTCTTGTTAAGAGAATGTTTCAGATATGTTTCACCCCTCCTTTTTTTCTCCCTCTCTTCTATATACAACGCATTCTCTCTGAATCCTCCTTCTGTATCCATCTCTCTCTCTTGATATTATGTTTTAAATATGTCTTACTTATATGCAAGGTATGCATGCTTAAATGTATACATTAGCTTCTCTTGATTTAAAGGCCCCAATAAAGACATGAATGTTTGGACTACAAGGGTAAAGGAGTTCGTGATGAAACTCTGAAGACAGTTCAGCATTCTTCGCAAAAGTCTATTCCTAATATGTCCATGTTTTTTTGTACATGTGGCTATTTTATATAAACGCATGTTCTTGGCCAAAGATCCTATATGTATGTCATCCTTATTCTCATTGGTTAAAGGGTTGAAACTCCGCTCGACATATGCCTATATAATATATTTATTTCTATGAATAAATTGAAGTATTGAGGATACATTTGACTGTGTGTTTTCTTACTTCCCGGCCGTCTATCTACACTTTAAAGTAACTGAGAATTCTTCAAGGTGGCAAAGAGAATTTACTGAGGGACTAAATTGTTATTCTTTATTAACAAATGAGGGCTCGTCCTTCCGGAATTTCTAAAAAAGACAGGTAAGAAACGTTTATTTTTCTTCCTGTCTGTAAGAGAAATTTAATTTATTCTCGTTTGCAATTTGATTGTGTCATATTTTGCATCAATCTGTTTTTTTCCCACTTTTAGATGTGGGGACCGAAGATGAGAGCTTTCCGTTTAACCTATCTAGTTAAAAATAGAGTTATTGGAAAGATTAAAAATTGCTCACTCTTGCCGTTAATGTTCCTCGGTATCCTTAAAGTGATTTTTTTTTTCATGTATACAGAATTGAAAGTTTGCTTTTGGCCAAGAAAAATATCAAAAGTTTAATATAAGACCTCGTTCTCTATTTTGGTTTTGTTTGGTCATTCTATAATTGGAAATTGCACTAAAAATTGACGAGACATCTTTGATCTCCGATGGGGCAGATGATCTCCAAACCTATTCTTGGCGAGTTGCAAAGGGATTGGATGTACAGGAATAATAAAGGGTTTAATACTGAACCTTATTTGAGTAATTTGGCTGGTTGGTCTAAGGCAAAGTACAATTAGATCCGTTTCTTCGTGATGGCTCGTTCAAAGATAAAGGGCCAGATCAGGTTAAACGACTGATAAAAAATCTTTTTTTCTAATGTCCCATGTTGACTCTCCCAGCTTGGCTCCGCCTCGGTATGATACTGTTGGTAAGCCTGAACAAGAAAAATTAACCCCTTATCGTCTGTACCCGTCACTACCTATTGTGACTGATTTATACCCATTTGTGCAGACTAAAATAACCCCGCTGGCAATGTCGGATGCTGTCGCGATTGCTAAAGATTTGCCTGATCCTTTACGGTGTCCGCATCAATATTTGTCTGTATTGAAGCGTTTAACCGCGTATAGTCAATTGACTGGGCGTGATTATCGTTTCATTTTGACTAAAACACTGCCGCCGGAAATTACAGAGGAAGAATTGATTGCAGAGGTTGATGTTTTGAGTCCTAAACGGGATGCGCCGCTATCTCGCCACGGTGCTTTATCAAAAAGTGATAAACCATTAGATCTGTCACAACCAAAATCTTTCCGAACGTTGCAAATAGTTGATTCGGAGGACGATGAAGATGATGCGTGGTTTTGGGCTGATGTGGAAAAGCTAAAAGAATTTTTCAGACGATTGACTGCTTTTCTGGTGAAATTGTTTTTGGCTAAGCAAGATTTGTCGCATGCTGTAAACACGAAACAGAAAGCGGGCGAAAATTCTGTTGCATTTTTCAATCGATTTAAGTATGCTTGGACTGAAGAATCTGCCATTCTATTAGATCAACATTCTCCTTTGTTTGTCAATATGTTTTTGAATAACATGCAAACAGAAATCGCACAATTGGTTCGTTTGACAACTTCGAATATAACAGATATTTCTGCTTTGTCTCGGAGACTGCGTGAACTTTCCAGCGCGGGGGCTTTTGAAGCCTCCTGAGGGAAACCTACAGCGATGATGCTGATTAATACTGTTGTCAAAACAGGGATGAAAGTATGTTATTATTGTGGCATTGCGGGACACTTCGCTAACGCTTGCAGGAAAAAGCAGTGGGAATTTCCGGTGTCCCTGTACGTTGTGAAATGACACCAACTTTACCGGTAACTTCTAAAGACAATCCTTCTTTGTTTAAGATGCACGCATTTGCAATAATACCTGATTGCTCGCTTTTGCCTTTTATGTAGAATTTGCTGCATACATTGGGGGCGCTCATAGTACATTTTCAGAATCTTCTCTGGCACTCTGTTTCCTCTTTCTATTCTCTACTGTTTGAACAGGAATGCGACCACTGAGCTGAGGCTGCACTGCAGCCTACCGGAAAAAGGGGATTCCACCCCGTTTGTGGGCGTAGCATAAGGATGATGCGGGGGCCCCCCCCCCCCCCCTCATATATGTCCGCCCTTATGTGGCTACCCTGACCAGAGACACACCAGTTTATTGTAAACAATACCCTCTCTCCAAATAAAAAAATCGATGGGATTCGGCCTATTATAGAAAATTTGCTGGCACAAGGCATTCTGATCAAGACTCGCTCACCTTACAATACACCGATCAATCCAATAAGAAAAGCGAATGGTTCCTGGCGATTGACACAGGATCTTAGAAAGATTAATGACATAATTAAACCATTGGCTCCTATTGTACCTGATGTGCACACAATACTTAATTCTATTCCTAGTTCACATGCCTATTTCACAGTTATTGATCTATGCTCTGCATTCTTTTCCATTCCTGTAGATCCTGTCTCGCAGCCGCTGTTCGCCTTCACCTTTGACCATGCTCAACTTAGCTGGTCTAGACTTCCTCAGGGCCTGAGATTCTCCGGCTGTGTTCGCCGCCGTAGTGCACGCAACGTTAGCGGATGCTCAACTCCCTCCTGATACCTGTCTGCTACAATACGCGACGACATCCTCGTTACTGGTGCCTCTGCGGACCAGTGTGCTGCTGCCTCCAGCATCGTCTGCAACATCCTGGCGGAAGCTGGGTTCAAGGCATCAAGAGAAAAGCTTCAGTGGGTTCAGAGGAGGGTGGATTACCTCGGACATGAATTTGTCGCAAGAGCGTGGGTGCCGAACTGTTCCATGTATGACAAAATCTTGAGAGCAGCCACCGTGCAGGACTCTGATGACATTGCATGGACAGCAGAAATGGAACACGCATTCAGACATTTGAAAGCATCCTTGACAAGGCCACCTGCCCTTGGCCTACCGACATATACAACTGACTTTCATTTGTACGTGCACGAAGGTGGGGGAACAGCCGCCGCAATCTTGGCCCAGGAGCACGGGGGCATTTATCGCCCAGTAGCGTATTTGTCTAAAACCTTAGACTCGGTGGCTAGAGGGCTTCCAGCCTGTCTGCGCGCAGTGGCTGCAGCGGCGATCATGGTGCAGGATGCAGAACGTATAGTGTTGTCACATCCACTCATAGTGCACACCTCTTATCAGGTAGGAGCTATTATGCACAACATTTCTACGCAGCATATGACTGCTCAACGACGTTCTGGCTATGAAGCAATATTATTAGCTACTGCTAATTTAACATTGAAACCAACTTCCGTAGTTCATGGCCCAACCTTATGTTTGCATAAGTTGTTATTGCAGGGTGAATTTGAGGACAGCGATCATGACTGCCTAGCCAGGATTCATAATTCGACGGCTTGCAGGCCAGATGTGTCCGCATCTGTCCTGGAGGAGGGGAAACATTGGTAATACTGGTGTGGGTATTCGATTGTTGAATTACCTGACTTTGTCATAGAGGCCTATTCTCTGCCATATAATCAGCACAAGTGGCAGAATTAATTGCGTTAACAAGAGCTTGTCAATTGGCAAAAGATCAGTGTATCAATATATACACCGATTCAAAATATGCACATGGAATTGTACATGATTTTGCCAAACTGTGGGAAGAAAGGGATTTTAAAACTTCAGAAGGAAAACCCATATCCCACCACAGTGTTGTGGCTGAACTGATTCATGCAGCACAGTTACCGTCAAAACTGGCTGTGATAAAAGTAACTGGTCATGCATCAGGAGAGTCAGAAGAGGCAAGGGGAAATAGACTTGCAGACGAAGTAGCTTAATGGGCAGCTAGAGATGTCCTATCATGTCCACATGTTGACAAAGCAGGCACAGAGGTGCCCATGATGTCCTTTGTGTTGACTAATGATTTGAATATTAAACTATTACAGGCAAACCCCACTCAAAGTGATCTAAACCACTGGGCAGGGAATGAGGCAAAACCGGATCAAGCAGGTATTTTGAGAGATAAGCAGGGCAGGATTGCTCTGCCAGCCTCTACCATTGTTATGCTATGCAAACACTATCATGGTGTCTCACATGTGTCAAAAGAGAAAGTGATTCAAAATTTGAATCAATCGTATTGTATAGCAAATGTAAGAAAAAATACTTTTGTTGTTATTAGATGCTTGTTTGATCTGTGCTAAGACCAATCGACATAAAGCTAGTAAACATGATTCTCTTACACACCCGGAACTGCCATTTCAGCATTTACAAATAGACTTTACACACATGCCTCCTTGTGGAAATCACAAATATTTGCTTGTGATAGTGGACCGTTTCTCCAAATGGCCTGAGGCTTTCCCGTGTGGAAGAGAAAATTCACAGACTGTAGTGAAGGTACTTGCTGAGGATTATACCTTGTTTTGGTATACCAACGGTTATAGAAAGCGATAATGGTACACCGTTTACCTCCAAGGTTACCCAGTTGCTAGCTAAAGAGCTAGATATTAACTGGCATCTGAACATACCCTATCATCCCTAGTCGTGTTCGGTAGCGGAATGTTTGAATCAAACGATAAAAGATCGAATTACGAAAGCATGCATGGAGACAGGCCGAAATTGGGTCGACGTACTACCTGCAGTATTGGCAGAAATAAGAATGTCCCCCTCATCGACAACAAAGATGTCTCCATTTGAAATACTAATGGGCAGACCGTTCCCCACCCCGTGGGTTAAGGGTCGTGCTGGTAATCTCTCCACAGGTGACACGGAGGTGATCATCGCGGATTACGTGGATTCCCTGGTCAAAACTTTAAATAGCATAAATGGTGATGTTTCTCTCTCTCTCCCTCTCCCTGCAGAGAAGCCGACTCATTCTTTTGCTCCAGGCCAACAGGTGTTGATAAAGTGCCTGAAACCTCCAAAGCTCGGAGAGCCAAAATATCTTGGACCTGCGACTGTCATCGCTGTGACGCGGACAGGGGTGCTGACTGATTTCCAGCCACAGTGGATCCATGCAAGCAGGCTAAAGGCGGCTCCGTAGACAGGAGGGGATCTGTGATCGCATCTGGAGCTGGATCGAGTTCGAGGAGCTGAGAGAGGAGTCGAGGTGCGGAAGGGGCGGAAGGAGAAGCAAGAGTTTACAATCATCATTCCTGATAGTTGTGTGGCCATGGGTATGAGAATGATACATTTAGGATTAGGGAACTCTGCAGCGAGTGTTTATGTATTCATTGTTTATTTTAAACAAAAGCAGGCAACTGTTAGAAAACACTCTCTGTCTTGTTAAGAGAATGTTCCAGGGATGCTCAGCCCCCTCCTTTTTCTCCTTCTCTCTCAGCACTCTTCTCTATATACAACGCATTCTCTCTTAATCCTCCTTCTGTATCCATCTCTCTCTCTTGATATTATGTTTTAAATATGTCTTACTTATATGCAAGGTATGCATGCTTAAATGTATACATTAGCTTCTCTTGATTTAAAGGCCCCAATAAAGACATGAATGTTTGGACTACAAGGGTAAAGGAGTTCGTGATGAAACCATGAAGACAGTTCAGCATTCTTCGCAAAAGTCTATTCCTAATATGTCCATGTTTTTCTGTACATGTGGCCATTTTATATAAACACATGTTCTTGGCCAAGATCCTATATGTATGTAATCTATATCCTCATTGGTTAAAGGGTCGAAACTACCCTCGACATATGCATATATAATATCCTTGTATCTATGAATGAAGTTGAAGTATTGAGAATACAATTTTGTGTGTTTTCTTGCTTCCCGGCCGTATACACTTTTGAGGGACTGAGAATTCTTCAAGGTGGCAAAGAGAATTTACAAAGGGACCAAATTGTTATTCTTTATTAACACTATTGATACATTTCTTCTTGTCTAAACCTCATAACTTACTATTACAAATAAATATGTACACAGCCATATAATAATAATAATAATAATATGATAAATAATAATTAATATATGTTATATTTCTGACTAAATATTTGATCGTAGCGGTGATCCATGACTGCTGAAAGCACAACTATTTTTTCATTTACACAGTAAGGCAATAGCACATCATGAATGCTTTTATATTCATGACTGATTTAGACCAGTGTTATAAGGTAAATTGAAACTGAAACTGAAACTTAACGAGAGAACAATCTGTGCCACAGGCAAGAGTGTTGAGTAAGTCCAGGTGATTCTGCTGAAGATGCAGCCCAGACACAGTCACACTGTGATCCGCTGGATTGCCATGAATGCTATTAATGCTTTGAGGAAATAACACGGCACACCAGGCCACCAACCCTATGCCAGTCTTTTACACCCTGGGGACCAGACTCATTTTAAGCAGACAGTTAGTCAGTGTGTGCTCACACAAGTACGTAACTTCAATGGAGCTCAATTATCACCTTATATCCAAGCACAATACTCCACTGAACATTCACTCTTGAAGCTCACTGTGGAAAAGCTGAAATCAACAGAGGTGCTAAAAACCCTAAATCCATTTGCATGTCTTCGGTACACAGCTGCTTTGCGTGCCTACATAGGCCATTTAGCTTAAATAGAGCTTGGGCAATATATAAATCCATTGTTCTGAAAAGAACTTGGCTGTGCTTAGAAATCTGTTGTGTTAAAAAGAAATTGGCCGTGGTCAAAAAATCACATAACGTAAAGATTAGGGTTGGGTATCGTTTTTTTTATTTTTTCGATACCGGTGCCAAATCGATACTTTTAAAATGGTTCCGGTGCCTGAACCGATACTTATTAAAAAATAAATTAATAAAAATTCCCCCCAAAAATGATTGATTGGCCATTAGCACTATAAACACATGATGTCTGTTTCATTCATACTGGACGCCAGAGGGTGCCCTCGCACAGAAAATCCACATATCCAGTCACAGAAGTAGAGAGCTCATGACCCTCCAGGAAATCCCTTATATGGACAAAGGCATTGCTACTATATCTATAACTGAGTAAACAGAGCATTTAAACGTTTTGAATGATAAAACAAAGACAATAAACACTCGACTGCGACAATATAGTTTATCTGTGTTATTAAAGCCATCTCTGGTATTTTCATAATTAAGTATATTTATAATAGGGTGACCATATTTTAGTTTTCAAAAAAAAGATGACAGTAGGGCGGGGCCTTCACCTAACAGTATACTGCAATAATTTTTTTTTTTTTTTTTTTTTTTTTTTTTTTTTTTATAATAAATAAAAAGAAAAAAAGTAGAAATAATGGGAACGCTAGTGTTATAGGGTCCCCATTTTTTAAAATAAAAAATAAAACAAGTCAATAGAACAGAAAAAGAACCGATAATGCTAGTGTTAGATGGTCATTATTTATAATAAATAAAAATAAAATAAGTGGAAAGAATAGAGAATGCTAGTGTTAGAGGCTCTTTTTTCTTTATAAATAAAACAAGTAGTTAGAATAGAAATAGAATAGAGAGTGCAAATGTTAGAGGGTCAAGTTTTTTAATAAAAAAAAAACAGCAGGTAGCATTATAATAGAGAGTCCTAGAGTTAAGAGGGGCAATGGATGAAGAGAAGTGTTTTCCAGCCGTTTTTCCTTGAAAATATATAGAGGGAGACGTAAGACAGCTTCTTGGATTGAGCTGGCAGGTCATTCCCACCAGGAGGGCACAGTTAAGTGAGAAGTCCATGAAAGTTTTTTATCTAGTTAGAATGATCAAATGTTTTCAATACAAGCATTTTTCAGTCAAAATTGTAATTTATATGCAATATTTTTCAAACTTTAACCCACTTGGGAAATCAACCCTAGCAAAAGTTGAAAAAAATACCCATTTCTGTGGAAAAACCGCTTTGCAACCCTGCATCCAACAAGAGCTGCAGGAGTCAGCTTTGACTGATCACAGGTCGAGAATAAGGAGAGATGACTGACAAGACCATGCTGGAGTATTTGCTGCTCAACAGATCCTGAGCTCATTGATAAATATCTGGTCTTGTAAGATGTGCTTGCTCCCTTTACACAGAGTGCGTGTGTTTGTGAAATCGAAAGTGAAAGTAAACAGTGTAAACGCTTATTCAAAAATATTTAAATACACGCATCCTGAGAGCGGCTCCCTGATGCGACAAAATTATATACAATATTAGAATGTTTAAAGGAGAGGACACGAAAATCGCGGGAGCGAAACACATGTTGTGGGAGCAGGCGGCAATGGTCAGAGATTCAGCGGGAGTGAGATTAAGAAAACAGCCGAATCCCGGACATTTTGGGCAATTAAGAAATCCCGGCCGGATGCATTTTTGTAGGTCCAAAAAGAGGACATGTCCGGGGAAAAGAGGACTTGTGGTCACCCTGTATTATCAGTTATTGTCTAATCGCTGTCTTCTTTTTTTTAAAGTAGCATATGTAACATATTTTCTGCCTCATTCTGTGACAAGAAAGCCTCATCAGATCACAAAAGGAAGCATTTGACTGGTGTTGTGGAGTAAAAAGGTTATGTTCTCTTTTGTTTGACAACAGGTTTAGAAATGTGAATACAAGGGAGGTTTAGCTTTAGGCATTTTAATTTAAGCATGTTTGGCTTAGTTAACGGAAGGCTACCTGCTGCCATCAGAGCAAGTGTAATTACTGCATTGACGCACTCCTCGGATGCTCTCATTTCCTGAGTTGTGCTTTTAAGTCGGAATGTGAAAACAACATGGACACTCTCGTTACTTCAAAGATGTGTTGGATTTGTATTATTAGAGCTTTCCGACTTGAGTTCACGTGCATTTTCTCAGTTGGGAAATAATTTTTCATGTGCGGTGCCAGTGATGAATGCTTCTTACGTCCGTTTCGGAGAACCAGAGGACCAATATTTCAATCGATCGCTCAGGCATGGCACCGAAATCTGCATTCGGATTCGGTTCTAGTACATACTGGTTACATGGGTACCGGTGCCATGTCTGAGGGTACCCAACCCTAGTAAAGATGACTGCCAATTCATACAGAAAACAAAGAGAAGGAAGGAACGATATATAGTTCTGGACAACAGATGGGTGTTTAAAATGGTTCTGCATTGGCAGACTGTGCTCCGTGATTTAGATTCAAAAATAGTAATGGGAAGTCTGATTAATTTCTGCTAATTGGTTCTTTTGAACAGTTTGTTTCAAATGAACTGATTCAGTGGCTCTTTGATGTCACCACATGTTTCCTGACATCCTGGTATGGGATATTACATGTTCAACTTATCAAAAATGCCACATGTAGGAAAATGTTATCATTTATTATGATTTTTTAAATTAATATTAATTAAAATTGAATATTATTTTTAATTAATATTAATAAGGGTGTTTATAGTACTTCAATGTGTTCATAATTTATAGCCTAAATATAATTTGCATTCCCAATATTTGCACTGCAAATATAATTTTGATCTTGACTGAAAAAGGTGTTGCTGTCTCATGTCATTCAGTTTGGACTTTGTTTTCCTCCTGCATGTTCCCCTTCAAGTTAATTGTGTCATTCTGTGGCATGTGTGTGTAGTTAATTATCCTTTGTTTGGGTCTGTGTATTTAAGTTCCTGGTGAGTTCAGTTCTAATTGGTCCGGTCTTGTCAACATCTGGTTTATGCAGGGTACTGTGTCTTGGACTACCGTGTGTTGGATTAAAGACTTTATAAGCCTTCTTCGTTTTCATGCATTTAATACAGCGTAGCTGTGACAGTTGCATCTTTAAAAAATAATTATGTATTTTAAATAATTTTAAATAATATAACATTTTAGCTGATCACCTATAAAGATTTTTTTTTTTCTTCTATAAGACAAATCTCAAAATTACTCCCCGAACACTGAATATCCTTGGTTCCTTATATCATTTATACAATATTATGAAAATATCATTAATATCTCAATACCTCAGAATTAATATCTCAATACTTTAATTTCACTCAGAAACTGCTAGTAAATTTCACAAATAATTACCAAAAAAAGGAAGCATATTGAATTAATGTGAAAGTTTTAAGTATAAATACTGAAAGTACTTTCTTGTAAAATGTAAAAAAAAAAAAAACCCCCCCTCTTTTTCAGTGTAGTGAACAAATCTTTCAGACTCGTTTGGTAAAACTCTTCTGATCTGACTCAAAAGAATGATTCGTTCTTTCAAAGAAGGTCATCGACGAAAAGTTTTTGCAGCACAAGTATTACAAACTACACATTACTAGACTAAACAACAGCTGACTTAGTATGTGCTAACTAACCATAGCGAGAATGTTTTGCTAAACTGTATTGTTTTACAATACCCACATGGAATCGTTGTATACAATCGGCCTGAAATATTTATTGTCATATTTCCATTTTTGTCCTTAATGTCAACATTTAAAACCATTCAGGGCAAGGTCCAAAAGGCCTGAAGGAGAGCATCAAACACTTATTCCTCAAGAAACCTTTTAGGAAAAACCATTTGGCCAAAGGTCTCACATCATTACAATTCATCAAATGATTTCTGGCCATATTCAACGTGCCTGAAATCGTAGCTAAAGAAAGCGTGAATGTACTTCAGTGTGTCTTGAACACGTGGAGCGAGTTCTCACAACCAGAGTCATCAGATACAGGCCAAGTGGCGGGTTTTTTTTTTTTGAAGCCATGTGTTTTGTTTGTGATATGAAAGATGTGAAAACAAAGATGATGGCAGCCTGTCTCCATCTGAAGGTCTTGTCGACTTGATCTTAGTGCTCTTGAAGGTTGTGAAAATAAATCCAGGCAGCATGGAGCACATTAATTAAATATACATTGAGGCCTATTAAAAACCAATTGATAATAGATGGAATGAGCAGCGAAACCATGCAGATTTCCATCGGATCGTTGGCGTTGCAGCTCATGTGACTCACAAGGATGAAAGTGGCAACATTAGTTTCCAATGCAGCTCCTGTAGTTGTAGCCAATGTCTTCAGGACAGGTGCTATGAAGACTTCCAAAGCAGATCCACAAGTCCGAGCGTGTGTGCCTAACCCTGCTGTAAGTGCACTTCAGGATCTGTGCTTTCATGATCTGACGTCATGCTTCTCCACGTGCCTGTTTCACAGGTGTGCGCACTGAAGCTGATGGGGGTTCAGGAAACATCTTGGCTGGGTTGCGAGCATGGATGTGCAAAAACTACAAGTTTTCAAAATCAACAAATGGACATGCATAAGACATAATAAACATTTTTAAATACAATATTTGTATTCATTCAACCATATGATTCCATTAATTTGTGCAATTTAACGTTTCAACATTTTAAAATATTTACCATTTTACCGAATTAACTAAAATTAGACTTTTAGCATTTTAAGTTGACTGACCACAAAAAAATTATTCACAATTTAAAAATGATGTTTAAAGTCAGATGCATAAGAATCTGCCAGATTTTTAAGCGATGAATCGAAAAAAGTTAATTGTTCACACCTCCATCACAACAGTAAATGTCTATTTTTGTACGAATGCAGTGGATTTGCTACAAAAGCAGGTGAATTTAAAAATTCTGCGAGAAGGTTTAGACACATCAGGCTAAGACACTGAGATGATGCATCATTAGAGTAACAGCACCAAAAAAGCCCATTCTTGCACAACTAGTTGACCATTCTGCCCGTTTCCAGCAATGAACATGATTATTTGAGCACATCAGGTGATGTTGTCCTGGGGCAGTGGGACGGTAGCTGTTTGCGATCTATGGTCCAATTTGAATATGGATGCAACAAACCGCTGCTCATCCCTGAGGTCGCACGAGTCCGTACCTGTCTCATCTTTGACAAACAAGGATCTCTCGTGCTACAAAGCTTCGGTCCCATTCAGGACTTGAGCCCAAAAGATAAAAGATGTGTTGTGTTGCATTGCAGTGGGATTTATTTGGATTCGTACCCCTTGAAAACAGCATTCCAACTATTCCAGGTGAACCATTTTTTTTCAAAATGTTGTGGCCAGTGGCTATATCAGGTGTAGCTGACTGCTGGATCAGCCAAAGCGAGGGAAAGTGCGTCAAGCTGAAAGAATGTAGCCGGGGATACAGGTGAGGAGAGGCTAGACCATGTGCATCTCAACCGTACTTCAATCTAGCGCTCTTTATAGATGACAATGGCCCTTTCATGACATCTGTCACCCTTGGCCCGACTGAAATTGCTATTGCGCTTCTATTCTTCAAAAAGCTTGTTATTAGCTTGCCCTAGGAGCATGAAGCAGCTCGCCAACAGCCCTGAGAGCACAAGGATATTAAAGAAGCTAAATGCTGGGTTACTCTGCGAGATGCCCTGTGGGACTTAAGCCAACCACCTTCCCAGTGACGCTAAAATTAACAAGAAGTGGAAACCAAGAACAAGTCAGACACAATAAAAGCGTGGATGAGTGACACTGGACAATGAGAAAAAAGTATGAGGCCGTCAAAAGTTCTTGAAATGGAACACTAGCTTACTATGCACGGAAAACTGTGCACTACATTTGTATACTGCATACTAAATTACTATACTGTTGCAGCTGTTGTTTAGTAATAATTATAGTAATAAATATCATTTTTTAATATTTAAATGTAACAAGTATTACTGTTGTCATTCCGCTCATGCTCACCGGAAAAGCAAAGTCCGCTCAAATAACGCACCGCCAGGAAATGTAGTATACTTGTTTCTGTTTGCAATAGCGCTACTGTGCTGTAACGTGGTGTAGTACACCTGTACTGGGCAACGCATGTAAAACGATGCTACCCTCTCGTGACGTTATGCTCTGCTCACATGCTCTGATAATGCTGAATAAAAATTATATATTCATATTTAATATTCATTTATTTTCTGTCCAATTTTTTTTATTACTTTCAATAAAAGTGTGGTTATTTCATTGGCATGTGTTTTTTTTTTTTATTCAGTATCATTAAAATTGTTGAGTTAAGTTAAAAAGTCTTACAAAATTACTTTATATTATTTAATATATTACAAAGCATTTTCGGCCAAGTGCATCCAGAATTTTCGGTTTCGGCCCTGAATTTTAATTTCAGTGCATTTCAATTAATTCAATTAATTTCAAATAATTAATTCAATTGAAATGGATTTTGCTTTAATTTTTTTTCAACTTATTTTTGATTTAATAATCAGTCAAAAGCATGAGAAGCTAAATAAAACGGACCAGAGATTGGCCTAAAAGGCTCTAGCGGTTTAACATATTCAACAATGCTTAATTTCTTTCATTTTTTAGCTAAACAAAGCCAGATGGGTTTGTTTCTCCTACCGAAGTCTCATTAAAAAAAGGGTTTAAAAAAGAAACAGGACAAACATATAGCTAAGATATGCACAGACTACAGATTTCAGTCTACAGTGTAGTAAATATTTAATGACAAATGTAGGGTGGGACGAGCACAGAATGACCTAGGTGATGTCAGCTGAAAATGTTTCAATGTGTCTGAGAGAAATAGTTTGTAAATGTCTATTCTAATAACACTGACTTTTTCTATCAAATAACAGTTATGTGAAGACGGATTTCTGTAAGGTCTATTTTTATAACTTTCATAGCATCATGGTAGACTCGCACCACAGATTCTGAGCTCATCCTTCAGTGTAGAGATCTAAACAGTGGAAAAGGAAAGCAGATCGGCCAATTATAACAAAGATCCCGTAGGCTCTAATTCAGAGAAAGCCACACTCCAAACAGGCTTGAGTTTCAGCATAATAAACATAGGGATTGTTGGTAACTCTACACAGATGGGACAGATTTCCACACCTACTGCTGGATTCGGTGTTTGCCCACCACACCCTATCCCACCTTAAAATGGACAAAGTTCCCATACTGTGGGAACTGTATATAGCGTTTAAAGGTACGGGATAAACCGTCAACTTTTAAAACATACTACACTTTATGAACGTGGCCTTTAGGCACACAATACATAAGGCAAAACTGTGAGTATGTCTTTAAGCCCTAGATACTTCAACAAACATTGACATTGTAACATAGACATCACATGAACCCGCATTGATATGTAACTGTCATACAATATACAGATATTCCCATATGCACACAGAAAAAAGCCATTAACCCTCTAAGCGCCAAAGTCGCAAAATTGCGACCAAAAAAAAAAAGTGACGTGACATGTGGCCAAGTATGGTAACCCATACTCAGAATTAGTGCTCTGCATTTACCCATCCAAAGTCACAGCAGTGAACACACACAAACCGTGAACACACACACCCAGAGCAGTGGGCAGCCATTTATGCTGCGGCGCCCGGGGAGCAGTTGGAGGTTCGGTGCCTTGCTCAAAGGCACCTCAATCGTGGTATTGAAGGTATTGAGAGAGTGCTGTACATTCACTCCCCCACCTACAATTCCTGCCAGTACGAGACTCGAACCCACAACCTTTGGGTTATGAGTCCGACTCTCTAACCATTAGGCCACAACTTCCCCTTTTATTAAGTATGACAAGACATCATACTTAATAAAATAGACAGTAGTTAAAATACAATACACACCATTTTTCAAGTTCAAGTCCACCGACATTAATCTACTCTCCTGTCTGGTTAGTTTGTCGGACAAAATGGCAGATTCAAGGTTATTATTGGTCAGATCACCTGTCAATCAAAATCACAGCGAAGGTAAAGTTCAGCTCATTTGTCGTTTTAAAATTTCTATTCCCGACGTGATGTCTACACTACCCATTAACACTCATTTAAAATATAATTTAATTTTGTTTTTCAAAAAATTTTGCGTAAAAATAAATAATTTAATAACACTGTGAAATGCCATTTAGAAAATTCGAAAGAAATATCCAATTTTATACTGTACATTAAAAGGTGTGATGTCTAACTTAAGTGTAGCCTTTAAACTGGCTAATTTCGTTTTTTCGCGTTTGATTTGAATTTTGTTTTTTAACATTTGAATAAAAAAAAGAAACAATTTTAATAAGGCAACGCATTACATTTAAAGATCTTTGAAATAGCACAGCTCACCAAAGGGATAACAGAAATGTAAAATATCATTCAAAACTTTGATACACGGTAGTTTAATAAAGTATTTATGTAGAATGCTATAACTGCAGAGGTGTGCAAGCCAACAATATGGCAATTAAATAATAGTTTTAATTTTACATTATTTTATATTACGATAGCATTTAGGAATAACATTTTAAATGCCAAATATCTAATTTTCGTGTAAATCCTTTTCCCTGAATGAATTTTCTTAAAGAAAATATATATTCATTTATTTTAAATTCACTATGTTGACTTACAATATTTTTAAATAATAATAATTTGTATTATTATTCTATTATTATTATTGTATTATATAATAGTATACTGATGTAAGACTTTTACATTAAAATTTTAAATAGTAATAAATGGTTTAAAGCTCATTATTATTACTAATATAATAATAATAATAATAATAAAAGCTTAATTTAAACATAATATTGTTTTTAAATTATTATTATTATTATTATATTTCTTGTACTACAAATCATACTTTATGGTGCATTTTATATCTTCAGTGGAAATTGGGGTCTGTTGATTATTTAAATACAGTTCTGTCTGGCTTACTGCATGCAAATCTGAACATTTGTGAAATATGTTCAAATTTTCTTTTATTTATCGTTTTCTACCTGTACAGCAGCTGTCATTGAGTATGTTAAACAATGTTTGTTAGACAAGCCTTACACAACTCCATACAAATATTTACAGTGGAGCGCACAGCCCAAAGGGTCTGTTCAATAGCTCCACAGAGACCTGAGACTGAAGATTCATACGGTACATCCGAACTGACAGATTCAGGCCTGTAATGATGTGTAAAAGAGTGTAAGAATGATGGTCTGAAGGCAGCCTTGCATCTGCTGTTGCTTTCTATAGATGTCAAGGGGGTAATTAGGTGGGAAAAACCTGTTGACCCTCTCACACAGTGAAAAAAAAAGAAATCCTATATAGAAAAAAAAACATGCATCCAGATGTATCAATAATTGCTTTATCATTGCAACACAGCCCTCTGAATTGTAATCGATTCAAGTAATTTAATTTTTACACAAATATTTTGTGTGCCACCCTTCAGCCAGACTCCTGACTAAAAAAACAAAAGAGGCTGGATGTTTTAAGTGTGTGCAGGGAAGTGTGTGATAGAGCTCCAGGAGTGAAATTGCTGATATTGTGAGATTAAATGCATGGCCAGAGTTTGCCACATTCAGTGTGAAAGCTGGCAGTGCTGATGAGGTCATCGAACCTGTTAAGTTGGGGAGACATCAGAGATTTACTGCAAGTCATCAATATACTCACTGCCTGCCCCGACCAGCCAAACAGAATTTAAGCAGGCAAAAGTCAGACATTCATTCGACAAATAGCGTCTCAATTACAATCACACATAATAGGGCTTTTAAGTGAAATTGACATTTTAAGCTCTTTCAACCCTGTGGCGTCTTGCAGCTTGGTGGTGTTAAGATCTTCCGATTTGGCTCCTGCTGCTCAGTTGATGTCTTTAATTAACTTCTGTCCAAGGAAAATGGAAAAGACTCCAAAATGGCTGCAGGCATGAATGCCGTATGCAGTGGACGGCTAGTAGGGGAGGCCAGCTACGCTTCCAATAATTGAGGCCGAAAATGGGGAGGAGGACGATTTAATGTTAATAAAATTCACAATTCATTTCAGTTCATGTCTCAGAATGTGTATTTTTTGTTTGTAATTTCACAGTTGTAATACCATAAATCGCGACTGTGCCGAATCTGCTGATGTAATTACAACCGCTAATGATAGAGAAGGGTAGGGGGAGGCCAGGGGAGAGCTGAGCTCTCGTGCCTCCGTTGGTAAAAAAAATTAGCCAATCACCATCGAGTGTTCACTTTCAGCACTGAAGAGTGTTGAGAAAAGAACCCTCGCAAGGGAGGCTAGCCTCCTTCTGATATCAACCAATCATCATAGAGACGTAAATTACGTGATATTAGTTTGAGCGTCTGCCCTTCTGTTTCTGTACCAAGTACTTATGATGAGTAGCGATATTGAATATTTGATTGCCAACAGATTTACCAAGCTGTCATTCAAACAGTAGATATACAAATTTAGGGAAAACAGCCTAAACTGTATATAGGCTACAGCAGTCGGCTTAATTAAAAGGCGCAACAGGCAGCTCTCTTTTAACACAGACTTAAGAAGGGATGGATGTTTGCTTCAAGTGACAGGCCAGGTAAGTGAAATTATATTATCTTGCTGTATGTATGTAATTTTCTTTACGTTTTCTGACTAAAAGCAACCAAAAAGCCATTTTAAAGTGGTTAAGCAAATATAATAATAATGATAATAATCGTCAGGGATCCTAGACCAATACAATTAGTGTGCCTCCTCTATTTAAAACCCACGAGCCGCTACTGCTGTATGCCATAATGCAGTTCAGCATACTTAAAGGGATAGTTCACCCCAAAAAATTACAATTCTGTCATCATTAACTCGTGAAACAAAAAAAATTAAGATATTTTGAAAAATTATTTACACTAAATAGTGGCCATGAATGTTACGCTTCAAAACTGACTGAAAACACCAAGAAAATACAAAAGTGGTCCATATGATCTGTACGTTAAATGCAAAGTCTTCTGAAGTCATATGATAATGATTATGTAAAAAAAACAACTGAGATTCATGAATGAATCAGTCCAATCTGTGCAGCATGGCTAGGCCCCCTCATTTGCATGCCTGCCCCCTCAGTTTTCTGACTTCTTAAAATAAAAAAAAATTAAGGAATTGTTGATTTATTACTCTTATGAATTGTCCAGTGACAATGGCAATTTTGGTTCAACATTAAAATTTTTCAAGAAATCACGTAAAGACGAGCGAGAAAGAGAAAGTTTGCCATCTATGCCTGAGCCTGCTTCAGCTTTCCGCAAGGAGATAGCGAGTGAAGCGGCAACTGACTATTTGTTTTCTATTTGAATTGGTTCATTATTAAAACATTTCGCGTTCTATAGACATATTTCTCATGTCTGTGAACCACGAGTTCGGTTCATTTTTGACGCGTTCAAGTTTGGTTTTATTATTTTACAGCTCACAACATTTTTTTGTTGTTCTTGTGAGTGTACACAAACAAATGTAGACCCTTACCAGATTCGAACGATGTAATTATTCTTGTCTGTATGACCAAAAATGACGGAGCATAAGTGCAAGTGATCGCAGCGGCGCCTTCATGTTTACTGTCAGGCAGTATAAGCACACTGCTATTCAGCTTCCACACACTGCATAAACACTTGGAAATGTGCACATTTAACATAGACATTATAGCCTAGATGTAATGCAGAGCGGCCCCCTCATTTTATGATAGGCCCCCCAAAATTACAATTCTGGCTACGCCACTACATTGCACAATATGTATAGACCACTTTTTTGTTGCTTTTTTGTGTCTTCTGAAGTCATATGATAATTGTGAGAGGAACAGACTAAAATTTAGGTAATTGACTGGTTTATTGAGTCAGACGAGCTCAGATTCATAAATGAATCAGTTCAATCTGTGAATGAATCAGTTTGATCCATGAACACAAATAAATCTCTAGGTCAGATTTGTACATTTGATTAAACAGGTTAATCACTAATCCATTGATCCAGTTCACAAGTTCAACTAACTAACTAAATCACTCAGTGATTCAGTACTCAAGTTAAAAGCACACCAACTAGGAGGATTCTCAGAAATATGGTGCTTTGTGTATTTTTGTGGCTTAACAGCTGCAGCCACAATGAATTGTCATTGTATGGAAAAGCCCTGGTGAAGATTATTTTGACAAAGTTTTCCTTTGTGTTCCAAAGAAAAATAACAGCATTTGGGTTTGGGACGACATGAGAGTTAATAATAACAGAAGTTGAATTTTTTTAACTATTCCTTTAAATCTGAAGGGAAGCAGCAGTGCAATTTAGTTTGGCTTGAATGCAGTTCTGCGGCTGAATAATTGGCAGGAACAAGACTGATCTGTTAAGTGCATGGAGAGAACATTGGTGGCTATGGCCTTTAAGAGCAGGGGAGACGGAGCAAGACTGGGTCTCTAAAGCTCTTAACATTACTCACGCTAAGCACCCTGTCAGACACCAGGACATTCCTGTTTGTTTGGGGCATTGTGGGAAAATGAGAGTGGTTTTCAAATGTGATGTTCACAGCTCCTGAAAACTGAACTGTTTTCCAGCTTGTGTGAAAGCATATCTCTTGTAAAGGTGTCAGAGAAGGTCATTAATGCTGTGAAAGAACTTAAAGCTAAGTGCACACTTTATGCACTGTAAAAATTGCCGGGATTTTACAAGGTTTAACAGTAATTTCTTACAATAAAATGCTGTGTACTGTGAATACTGTGAATTTTACTGTGAAATCAATGCAGGCTAGGTCATTTTCAGTCATAACTCAGGCTATAACTGCGAGGCCTCAGCCACCTGCAGTGTTTACTGACTATTTATTCGCCACAAAGAAAAAAAATGCGTATCATGCTGGTTGGATGACTTTTTAAAATGCTCCATTAAGGATAGTTGACTATAAAATTAAAGCTCTGTCATCATTTACTCATGTTGTTCCAAACATACATGACTTTTTGTTTAACGAAAAATAAAAGGAGAAGTTCTGAAGAACTTTCATATTGGTCACCATTCAATTCCATCTGCTTTTGTGTTTCACTGAAGAAACAAAAACTGATGTTGGTTTTAAAAATAATGAGAGTGATTAAATGATGGCCAACTTTGAAATTCCAGGCGTCTTTTATGACCAAAAATAAATAAATACACTCAAATTTCAACCACTCATTGTTATGTAGTCAGCACAGAAACAGCCACCATTGCAGATAGAAAGCACCTTTTTTTCTCCTTGCACAACCAGATTAGTTTATAAAGTCTGAGATGGAAAAGTCAAAGTAGATTTTAGTGCGGTAAATGGGTGCTAACAACATCTCTTCGCAGGCAGTTAATTTCCACATTAACCCTTCTAATAAACGTCAGTGTCAAATACAGCTGGCACATTTACACTCTCACACACTACCATTTCATCCAGAAATGTTATACTATTAGGCCAGCTAATATGAGGGAAAATAAAAAATAAAAGAAAGCTAACTGACACTGACACAACGAAAGCACCAGAACCCGAAAGTTTCCATCAACAGAACACCGCAGGACGGATGGTCAAAATATGCCATTAAATTAAACAGGCATGTTAAACAGAGGCTTTATTACCAAATCAAGTGTCTTCCACAACAAATATGTGAAGATTTCAAGTAAACAGAATGCATGTTCTTAAAGAAAGCAATTTATTAAAAAAAATATATGTTTTAAATGAATATGTAACATAACTCACTCCAGAGATAAGGAAAGACAGGGTTAATGCCTCTTTCTACCAGTCTTAATAATTTTAATGCCCGTTTTGAAACCTCTGATTTTTTCAGAAGAGTGTGGCAGCCTTTTGGATTCCATGCCTCTTCAAGAGTTGGCTCATGAGTCCCTCTTAACCAAGCAGGATGTCTATTTCCAGCTCATTAAATGCGAGCCGAACAAGGCTCCTGGGCCAGATGGAATTCCAGGTCGGGTTTTGAAAAACTGTGCCCTGGAATTAACTCCTATTCTTCATTCTCTCTTCCTTCGATCACTCTGCACTTCAAAAATACCAGTCATATGGAAATCATCAATTGTCATTCCTGTCCCTAAAAAATCACATCCATCAGAGTTAAATCAATACAGGCCGGTGTTGTTAACTTCAAAAATAATGAAATGTTTTAAGAAATTGGTCCAAAATATAATTTTTCCATATGTTTCACCTTTTTTGGACTCTCTTCAATTCGCATACAAGCAGAAGAGAGGTACAGATGACGCTTCAACACTTGGACACCCCTGGAAATTATGCTAGACTTCTTTTTATTGACTTTTGTTCTGCCTTTAATTCAATTCAGCATCATCAGGTAATCAAGAAATTACAGGGCCTGCAAGTCCCATCACTATTAATTTACTGGATTTATAATTTTCTGTCTAATAAGCCGCAAGTGGTAAAAGTGGACAATTCATTATCACCCACCATTGTTCTTAATACTGGGGTATTAAGTCCATTTCTTTACATTCTTTATACGAATGATTGTCAGAGTCCATCTACTACCATCCATTATTTTAAATATGCAGATGACATAGCTACACTGTAAAAAAAAATCCGTAAAATTTACGGTAAAAAAACGGCAGCTGTGGTTACCGGAATTTTACCGTAAAAAATACAGTAGCAATGTTTTAGGTTTTAAGGTTTTAACTTAAATTTACAGTTAAATACCGTAATTTCATTAACTGATATAATGTTATTATACCAACCTATTGAAGTACTGAAATCTATTTTTGTACCTTTGTAATAACACTGATAACCACCAAATGCAGGTGGTGATGAGAAAGTCACATGATGAACCAAAGCCCATCACAAGCAGCTTTTAAATAATAACATGTAGAGAAGGTGCACAGTGTCATTCACACAAACGCTAAACAGCATCATGGTAACACACATGAAACTGAAATAATGCAATAAACATTCATTTAACAACATTAGGTGTAACACACAACCCTAATATACAAAACTGATAAGAAAAAACAGAGAAGAAACATAATTATTTCAACAAAAAAACATAAAATTTGAAATGTAACGCAGGGAATTCTGGGAATGTCAATTTACGGTTATTCACAAATCGTCTTTTTCACTTCCAAAAACGGTATACTACCGTAAAATTAATGTCCAATACATGTAATGTCCAATACAGTTTTCACCGTATATAGTAGGGGAATTTACCGTTAACCATTTAACAGGTTTTTACTGTAGCATTTTTACAGTCTTTTACTAAATACGGTAATTTTTCAGGGTATTCGTGAATTCTCAAAAGCAGTGATAACGATTCTTTTTTGGACTATCAACGTTCCATAACATACAGTATCTTAGCAATTTTTTACATCTTAACGTTTCAAAGACTAAAAAACTGTTTTTTAGCTCGTCCAAAACACAGATCCATCCCAGTATTGACATTAACGGGGAGATGGTTGAAAGAGTGAAGGATTTTAGATACCTTGGGCCGTAATTGAATGATCAATCAGTTATCAGAATTGTCTAGGTATACAGAAAGGATGTCAACGAGCTTACAGGTCTCCCGTAACAAATTAAGCAGTGTCTTTTCAGCCTCGGTACTCCTTCTTCTCTGGCCTCGGAGTATTATCTGAGCCCGTTCTTATGTATGGTGCCATTTGTTTTTTTCATATGCTTACAGCTGTTAATAGAAACAAACTTTTAAAGATACCCCATTTGGAAAGTAGGATTATTGGTATTCCTACTCCAAAGTAAGTACGAAAGCCTACTCCAAATCTATCTATTATCTTCTGTCAAATCTGAGAAAATATTCATTACAACGAAGTGGGAAAATAGCCTGGACCACCATGAAACACAAATCTTATGTACTGTAGAAATGGAATACTGAACAGTCTGGAATAACAGAGTTCATAAAACTCGCAAACTAATTGAAAGTCTATAAAGAACACAAACACAAACACAAACACATACACATAACTGTGAGCTAATGAGAGTAAAGCATTTCCATATGGAAACGTATGTTTTTGAGTATCTGTTTTTATGTTTATGTGTTGTTGACAGGGGCAGTCTGTCTCGGGGGGTTTGTTGTTGAATCTGGTTTGGTTTATGGCTCACTTTAAAGATTAGCCTCGTTATAAAACTGCCCTCATAAGATAGATTTTACTGCGTCCAATTGCAGCATGGAACAGTGGAATATTATATAATTCAACATAATATTGGGGCCCACTGAGAAAAATGGAAAGTCCAAAATAAAATAGAAATTAATCGAAACAAGGAGCACAAAGAACGCCAGGCCAGAAGAGAGAGCCGTAGGGTATAATTGCAAGCCACAAACAGCTGACAGCAAAAACAGATAAAGAAAATAAGAAAGTTAGACCCCATTCATTCATTAATGAGGTCAATAATTATGTTAGTGAATAATACGGACACTCTATATGTCACGAAACGAGTATGCAAACATTTACAACTGCTAAAAGATGTAGGTTTGAGCCACTTGTCTTGATTTGGCTGAAGTATTTGGCATAACTAGGGCATTGACCAATATGGAAATAATGACCGAAATTACAAAAAAACATTATTTTTCCTCGGTTTCTCCCACTGGTACAGATGTGAGGTTTATAAAATTGCAGACGGGTGCTGTGCCCTGGGCAAAGAAACAGACAGAAAGATGGATTGAGAGAAACAAGGTAACCACAGCGAAAACAGTAACAGCTGGGCCGTCTATGTGACAGTTCGGCTGATATATCAACACCTTCTTTGTTAGGATTTCGCAGAGCTGGTTTTGGATTCTTTGATATGAAATTATGCATCATTTCAAGCAGAAACAAACTCAGAACAATGGACTAACTCAAAAAATACGCAACCAGACTCTGCTGGAGAAAGCAACACCTTAGGCAACATCTACTTTGTCAAACAATTTCAAAGTGTAGCTATGAGGCAAACATTCTTAGTAGCTACAATTACAAGACACTGAGCGTGTTTACATGCATAATTTGAAACTGTTTAAGCTTGAGCGAATAATACATTTTGTTCAATTTGCTTTGCATGTAAATGCAGAAGCTGACAATGTGACAGATGTCTGCATCGTATATGCATGTTGGTGTACATGTTGGTTCAAACCTGATTCAATTTTTTGTTTGTCTGATTTGGACTGGAAAGCAGGTCTAAAATATTGTTTTGTCTATAAAGGCATTTGTGCCTATGTTCAGTTTTATTAAAGTTATTAAACTTATCAAGTGAAGAGCAGCGAGTGGTTTTCTCTAATTTTCAGTCAATATTACAGTTTGATTAATATTCGTTAATAAATCATTATTTATTCAATATTATTATTCATTACAAATCAACAATTAAGAACATTACACTTCTTTTTTTGTTTGTTAAGACTTATTTTTTGGTATTTTCACCTTTATTATGACAGGACAATCAGAGCTTGTAGCTTTGCCAGGAAGTTAGTGGGGCAGGATCAGGAAAGGTCCTTGAGTCAGGATTCGAACTCAGGACGCCCGTAGCACAATGACACCGTGTGTCGGTGTGTTGCCCACAAGGCTATCGGTGCCGACCTAATTTTGTTTTCATAAGGTTGATTCTGAACTTAATAAACTCCAGAAGTGCATGTGTTGTACATTCATGCTCCATGGATACAACAAGGCTTAACAAACAAAAAACAAATTGGCCCCTTTATCGTGACACTGTGTCCAAACTGGGTCTCAACCCTAAATGAGTTTGACAGCCCTGCTTTAGGCAATATGAACATTAAAAAAATTCATTGCTATGCTGATTATATTCAGCTTTATTCCTTCTCCAGACCATATGTTATTATCTTTCTGTCTTTAATCGCAAAGTATTATCTTTGTAGAAGGTTTCTTCTTCATCTACTAGTATTCATTGTCACCTTATTTGATGGAGTTTTTAAAGCAATTAATAACATGATTTAAACTATGATTTCAAAAAAGTTGACTTGACTCATTGAAACTCAATCAATAATTGAAAGCCATGCCTTACTATAACCTCTGAACACTACTTGTGAAGCCGTAGGAACTTTTAAACAAAACCCTGCGCTGATAGATGATTTCAACTCCTATTCTGTGGTTACAATAATTTACTAACCCATCTACATGACTGGACGAGGTGTGAGGTTGATGATTAAAAGTCCATGGGCTGAGGAGCGTTTAACGACGGACTGCCAAACCGGTGAAATGTGGTGTGTAAAAGGCCAGTGTTATTATGGTAATAATTCAGCACAGGCTAAAATTCTAATGGATTGGAGGACCCTGTAAAATATGCGAACACACACATACACAAACATATTCGCTCTCTGTCACACACGTAGAACAAATAATTGTCATTTCACAATTTTATCCATATTTTCGGGATGGAAAAAGACTGCAAAATGTTTCTAAACGCAGCACAATCTGGCCCGGTTCGGCTGATTCCATCCTCAAATAGGCAGCTCGGGTTGATTTCTAAACTTTTCTTTTGCTCTGATCCTGCCTGAAGTTAGACTCTGTGGTCACTTGCACACAGTTACGATGTTATCGCATACTGTTCCATTCTGTATAAACAGAAACATAAGCTAATTGGGACAAAAGAGAAACATTACAAGCAGCAAGAGGGGAGATGAGTAAGTAATAAATAAAATTACAAAATATGTCCATCAAACCAACAAAAAAAGTCATATTTTCTCTTTTTAGCTGGTTGAAATTTGGCCTACTCTGCTGACTTTGAGGACCAAAACAAACTGTTGAGTGTCTGTTTAGCTCTTTTTAAATGAGTTGATCAACCAAAACAACTGGCAGAGGATGTTGTCTCAACAGGGCCTTTCTGCTGTTGCCCTGCTCTGACACAAAACAACCATAAACTGCAGAGCCATAAAACTTCTACAAGCCACATAAAACTTGATATCAGCGCTGAAAGCTTGAAATTATTATTCAGAAAACAGGATTTCTGAATGTTTGGTGGTGAATTTTAACACCACAAAAACACTGCAGCTGTGAGAATGAGATGTTTCAATGAGAAAAGATACCATGAAACTACTTGACGAACAGTTTTTTTTTTTAGGAAGGAGCAGCGGGACATTAAGAACAACCTTTTTTTTTTTTTTTTTTTAAATATGCTTTAGGATATTGTTTATCACAGCCACAAAAACAATCTGCAATTCACTATTAAGGGGGCACATTTAATCGAAATAAAAACAAAATCACAATATGGCTCAGTGCAATTATCAAATCACAAAGGCTGCGATTTAACTAAGTAAATACTGTATATGGATTGTGTGTTTCAGAGTGAAGTGAGGCCCTGTGTTCTTTTACAAGTGAGCAGCTCACAATCCAGTGTTTTCAGTAGCTTGGAGTGGCTCAACTATATGTAAATATATATATCAGTGAAAAAGGAGGAAAAACACTATTGCTCCCCCCCCCAAAAAAACCCTGTGCAGCCCCAGGTTTGTTTTAGTAGTGTTGCAAGTTGTAAAGAAACATTTTTTATTAATTGTGCCCAATAAGACCAGGAACATGTATAAAGAATGTAAACATGGTTAATTTTTGATTGGTTGATGGTCGATTTTGTGTTGACTTCAAAACCGTCCCGCAGTGAAATATTAATCTACATATTCTTTAAAGCGCTCATTTCATTTATCACTCCTCAACTCCTTAGTTATTTTATAACCTCTCCAACGTTATACAAAATGATATTTCCAGTGGTCACATCTATCATACTAACAGACATGACCTCCTGTTGTGACAGGCAGTGAGGCCTTTCTCAGGCATGTCAGTCATCGCGCTCTCCTACGAGCATATGCACTCGATAGATCCATGATGGGAGCAAGACAGCACATCTTTTCTGAAAGAACAGGGGAAAAGGCCATTGCGTAAATACTTGACTGCACTTCTTTGATCGCTCCGTGACTAGTTTAATTGACAGGAGATGCTGTCAGAGGCCTCTCTCTATATTGAACACCGCATTCCTTACGCCAAGAAACAGTGTCCCTCTGTCAAGGACCATAACTGTCCGTGAGGCTACCTACATATTAGTTGGAGTCGGGTGTGCACGTCTTTCTGGGTCTAGTCGATGATGGATGCTTTGACAATTACAGCAGACTGAGGCCCTGACTTCTTTGAGTAATAAAACATGTCTGTTTGCCATTGGTTTACAGAATCTAGAAACAATCATCTCTATAGTCTAATATTTAACAGGTTTCAATTTAATAGGTTCATTTTGTGTAATTAATTATAAACAAAAAAACAATCGTCAAAAATTCAATTAATTATGCATCTGACCATTATGTCAATACTGGAATTTATCTAAATTTGGAGTAATCAAACGAAGCACAAGCCCCAACTGCTACTGCAAGCAATGTGCCTCACTAAATTTAGACAGCAGTCAGCTCTGGATTAATAAGGAGCTGCCTGAAGGACAGACGAACAAATAGACAGACCGGATGAACAGACGGACCGACAGGTAGAATTCAAGAATGCAAAGATAAATAAGCTGGGTGGGCTGATACAATTTCACAGATGGAAGGATGGATAAGATGGGACAGACAGACAGAAAGAGAGAGAGAGAGAGAGAGAGACTGACAGAACTATAGACAGAATGATAGACAGACAAACAGAACTACAGAATGACAGAACAACAGATAGAACGACAGATAAATACAATGCTAGATAGAATGATAGAACGCTAGATAGAACAATAGATTATACATTTTTTTTAGATCAAGATGACGTCGCGAATTGCAGCCACGGCGCTGAGCTCCACAATTCTTCTGCTGTTTTTGTTTGTTTGTTCTGTGTTTAGTGTAAACGCTGTTTTGAGCATTCATATAGAAGATCAAAAGTATAAAAGATAAAGTCTCAAACCCAAGAGATTCTTTCTAAAAAGTGAAGGCTCCGCACGCCTTCCTAAATGCTGACTCAAACACGCCCTCACAAAATTACGTAAACTGTATGTTGGGAAGGATTTGCGAACACCGCCCAAAGTACGCAAGAAAGGCGGCGGAAACTTTTATTCTCGCTGTAGTATAGATGCCGCCATCGCCATGTCGTGGAGATGCTGTGTGTTTCGATGTGAAAGCCAAACTACTTTGTATGATTAGTGAGAGTCTTGTGACTGATTGTGAGAGTATTGGATGTGGTGCTGCAACTTTACCGCGAAAAGAAAGAAGGCCATACTTTTAATTCTATTTTATTTGTATTTTATTTATGTTTTTATTTATTTACTTTATTCTGGATAGTGATGTAGTCAACATGGGACTGCATGATATGTGAAACTCTCTGTAGACCTGGGGACTTACGCAATATCTTATTTGTGGACTTCAGTTCAGCCTTCAACACTATCATCCCAAACCTCCTCTTGCCCAAACTAACTCAGCTCTCCGTGCTCACCTCCGTCTGTCAGTGGATCAACATCTTCCTGACAGACAGGCAGCAGCTAGCAAGGCTGGGGAAACTCACATCGAAGACTCTCACAATCAGCACTGGCGCCCCTCAGGGATGGGTGCTCTCACATGCTCTTCTCACTGTTAGCCGGAGGAATGCACTGCAAAGGACCCCTCTGTCAAGCTCCTGAAATTTGCAGATGACACTACCATCACCGGCCTCATCCACAATGGAGACTAGTCTGCTTACAGACAGGCGGTTAAGAGCTGTCGTGTCTGGTGAAATCACAAAAGCCCCTGGAGCTGAACATTGTCAAACAGGGAGATGATCGTGGACTTTAGGAGACCCACCTCCCCGCAGTTAGAAGTCAGTCGGGTTCTGGAACACCCCATCTGCAGGAACTGAAGGGGACCCTCCATAGAATCCATTGCTATGAACGGCAAGCAGAGGCTGTACTTCCTCATCAATGGGGAAATGGAACTGCCCAGTAGCTGCTGAAACAGTTCTACTCGGTTATCATTGAGTCCGTCCTGTATTCATCTCTAACTGTCTGGTTTGGTTCAGCTATCAAATCAAACATCAAGAGACTACAATGGACGTTCAGGACTGATGAGAAGATTATTAGTTCCCCCTGCCCAACCTCCAAGATCCTTACACCTCCAGAGTGAGGATAAGGGATAAGAAAATCACTTTGGACCCCTCACACCCAGCACACTCTCTCTTCAAACTGTTGCCTTCTGGTCTACGCTACAGAGCACTGACCACCAGAACAGCAAGGCACAAGAAGGTTTACATAAAATCATAACACATTATACATGCATGAAAATTGTACATTTGGAAACTACATAAACTGTGCCTTGAAAATAACATATCGTACTCATGTAACGAATCAGGATCATTTTTTAATGGGAAATAGAAATATGAATAATTAATCATAACTAGTTATAATTCATTATGAATATTTTAGATCCGCTGTAGATATTTAGCTGACCTCTCAGGGTCAACTGTCTTGTCAATTCTAAGACCGTTAAAAAAAATTTTTTCCCCCCTTGGTAAGGAAAATAACTTACCTAATGTCAAGTCTAAAAAAGCTTGTAGTATAAATACTGCATGATAAGTGGAACTCAGTTATGGAGCAAACAATGATGAATCAGCAAAGTGTGATACAAGTAAGTTTATTAACTACATAAACACTGAAAACTAGTTAACATTATAATAAACACATAAATTGGGTAAACATACAAATACCACACACAAACACACACAGTTGGTATAGGAAAGGGTTAAAGCTTAACGCAGTAAAGAGAAGAGAAATAAGAATATGGAGTTATGGAACCATTTGCAATATTCAGCAGATCTACCCGAGGGAAACATCAGATTCTTAGTTCAAAACACACCTTTGTAAAAAGGTACAAATAATACCTAATGTATCAATTAATAAAACTAAGTTTGAATACTTGCAAGTCTCATCTGTTTGAAAGAGAGGTTTGATGCAATCTGAAGGCTCAAGTTGATTTTTGCTGAAGTTGGTTGATGAAAAAGAAACAGTTTGAGTCAGAGAATCTTTGGTGAATGGAAAAATCAAGGCCGAAGCCTGGCACGAACTTAGGGGGGTTGCAGAAGCGTTCTAGCTCATGTCTTCATCTTAGAATCTAACCGAACCACCGACTCTGGGTGGGTCCCTGGTGTGGGCCTTTAAGGTCTGAGAAGAGTCACGCCTCTCAGGATGGGCTTGTCCAATGAGAAAGGTTGAGATCCAAAGTGGGAGGTTGCAATTGCTGGAGGGTTTACGACTTTGTTCGAGGGCATGGTAATTTGCAAATGTACTTCGCTTGGGGTGTGGATGCAAAGACTAATAAAGATTCTTAGAACACTAACATGTTGCATACGTATCAACATATAATATACACTCTCAATTAGATAATACGAATACGAATTCATAGAGACCAAACACGGTAGGGTTATAGATATGTAAGCTGACCGATTGAGTTGTTTCGATCTCATAAGCCTGCATAAAACAGTATTACAACTCAAAGACAAAATAACCGATGACAAGAAATAAACAATTGACCTGGAAAAAAAACAGGATCATGTGGTGTCATTCAAAGAAAGGTTTTTTACTATTAATTACGTAATTAGCAAAGAAAAGTTCATCCCTGTGGATTTTCTTATGGAAAAGGCAGTCATTTTCTCCACCTAAATTCCAGGAGGTCGTAAATGTATCTGGTGTCAGGGTTGCCATGGTAACCAGGGGGGGCCTGGTGGCAGACATCCTGGCATCCAGTTTATTGGGTGAGGGGACTGTGACGATTTGTTAATCTAATGAATAATTGATTTGTTAAATCAAATGAAAAATGGTGTGTCTGATTGGTCCAGACGCTACATTCATTAATATAATTGTATATGTTTTTCTCTATATTTCTACTTCTGTATTATATTGCACTATTTAATTTTCTGTTAGATGACAGATAGATAGCAAGAATGAAGGAAAGATAGAATGAACGATAGAACATTAGATGGAATGATAGAATGATAGAACGATAGATAGACAGAATGGGCAGACAGACAAATAGAACAACAGAGAGACAAACAGGACAGGTGGACAGATAGACAGATCATTTTGACAGAAGGAAAGACAGACACCCTAAGTCATGAAAACATGATTTTTTTTTTGTTTACTTCAGTATTTTGGACTCGTTCTTAAAACAGACTGTTGTTATCTGTCTTTACAAACCAATAATGATGATAAATGTGTGGAGATTTCATTCAGTCAGAGAGAAGAGTTTCCTCAGGCCCAACTTGGGGTTTGAACTGTCAACAAAAGATTTAATGGTAGTGATGTAAAGCCATTTTCATAAATAATTTACATTCTGAAATTAAAAATTCTATGTTTTGTATCACAGAATACTATTAAATGTGGAAGTGATATATTTTCAGCTCAATAAGCATTTTCAACGTTCATTTTTGAAATGATGGCTCAGACCGCTCAGTCGGAAGCATGCCAATGCCACAGAATGTACCAAGTTGATTTTATTCGTCAGAGTGGAAACTATGTGTCTCCTTCAATAACATAACAGACATTATGCAAGAAGAACAACCACCAAAAAAAATTATTAAATACAAATTAAAAAAACACAATGCTATAACAAAATTTGTGTGGGACAGGCCGGGAACAATAACCAGTGCTATAGTAAAAGTCTCAGGGTCAACTACAGTCTCCTATTCTTATTGATAGCATAAGAGAGAGAGACCACATTCAAACATATACTTTTTTAATTCTACCACAATGAAACAGTCACATGTATTAATAACTGCATACACATGTTCTTATACTGTATGTGCAGAAAAGGTTCACACACGATTTCAGTGGGATTCACATGTATGCACATAATTTTTACTAGTGACTACTACTACTACTAAATACAAAAAAAAGTTTAGTAAGAAAACATTATACACTTATATAATATTCATTATTCTTATATTCCTTCTATACACTTTTAACTGGTGGAATTTATGAATAATTCTAGAAATGATTATTTTAATTGTTATGTGCTTTTCATCATCATGATCATTTTAGAATGTATCACAGAACAATAACAATTTTAAAATAGATAATGTAATTCTTATTACATTATTCTACGAAGATTTTAAAAATAACTTTTCTAAGTTTGAATTAGTATTTAACAGTTCTATATCAGCTCCGACCAATATATATAATAATAATAATTTGTATAATACTTTAGATTTTTTTATAGTTTATAAATTATAGAAAAATATAAATAATAATAATTATTTTATTATTTTTATTATGATTATTATTATTATTTTAGTAGATTAATAACACAGAATTTTAATAATAATAAACATTTATGTAGTTTGATTGATGAATGGAGCTCAAGCATAATTAAGGCAGACCATGACGGCGTGACAGCCAGCATCAGCTGACGCTCAGCTGAATGTAACTCCTCCCACTACAATTAAATAAGAAATATAAGTTCATCCATACTCACACTTGCCTTAGTCTGTAACACAGATGTGCGCTCACATTCCTCCAGAATTGTCAGTGGGGGGAGTGAATGTACAGCGCTCTCTTCCACCCTCAATACCACGACTGAGGTAAGACCCTTGAGCAAAACTTTGAAACACTGCTCCCCGGTAGCCGCAGCAAAGCTGCCCACTGCTCGGATAGATGGAGACAGATAGAATACAGACAGACGACAACAGCGACAGACAGACAGACAGACAGACAGACAGATAGATAGATAGATAGATAGATAGATAGATAGATAGATAGATAGATAGATAGATGAAGAGCATAATGGGGGGAAAATGGAAAAAACCTGTTACATGGACAAGAGTCCAGTCAAGCGCTCCACTGGTCTCCACAAACACTCACACACACACACACCCACTTCCTATCCAGCCTACAGGTTTTAAAATATCTATAAATATACAGGAAATCCCACAAAATACATAAATAAATAAAAGCTGTTGCTTTTGGCATACAGGTTTGGTTGAGAATATCCCTGTATATTTAAACTGTCACTCGAAGCTCCTGGACAGCTGGTTGTTTGAAGAGAACTCTATACTCTCCATTCATGGACGCAGAGCTCAGTCACATAGGCAGGAATGAATCACGGTCTTTGACAAGGTGAATCAAGTCAGCCGTGCAATTGATTTATGTATCGCCATGCTTTAGACTCTATTGGCCTTTTTGCAATGACGTACACAGAGGCAGAGTTCCAGAAGTAATTGTCTTAAGATTTCTTTGGAACATTAAAGAAGCAGTGATCAGCTCAGTTTGCTTTGGGCCTGTGTGGCAGCCAATCAAAAAGCAGCTCTACAGTCCAGCATTAAGTGTTGGGTCTTTATGAGTAGTAATAATAATCTATGAACTTCCCATGCCAGGTTCCCTTCTCTTGTTGTTTTTTTTTCTGTTTGGGCCAAAGCACACCGGAGAGGAAAAAATCCCAATCCAGCGACAAAGTCCAGGGACATGTTTTGAATTAGACTGGTGTGATTTTGGACAGCGAGAACGAAAATGGGAGCGCATTTATGGAGTCCAGAGAAGCTGACGGTCACATAACACTGAAGCCAAAACTTGAACAGTTCCCTTCTAACCATCTTGTAGTAGTTACCTTCGATATAAAGCTAAATAAATCCATGTTATTTTAACCTTGAGAAGAAAAATGCCATTTACACTGTATTTGACTATTTACATTTACTTCAGTTCTGTCATCATTTATGCTAATGTCATTCTAAACCTGTATGACTATTTCTTATGTGGAAAAGAAAAAGGAATGACTGAGGATGGTGATTAATGTAGAGCTTTAAAAGAAAAGCAATAAATAGTACATACAATTAATGCTCCAATATTCAGAGTATATTTATGTGAGAGACAATAAAAGAGACAATGAAAAGGACAATAAAAGTCACATGGACTTTCGCCATTGGATTTGCCATTACGTCTAACAGGGTCAATAAATTATTATTATTAAAGATTAACTTTAAGTGAGATTTAGATAATGGAAAAACTGTAAATGTAAAAAGAGTAAATAAGCTGCACAATTAAATATCCAAAACCAAGATCCAGAGACTTTATTATTATTATTATTATTAACTATACACATGTATTAATTATAGTTAAATAAATAAAAAATGCATAGTTAAAATGGAACTGATGAATCATCCAAGTGTGAGGAATTTTTTCCAAACATTTTAAATAAAAAATTAAAATAAAAAAACTGGCCTGTGTGAGAAATCTAGACCATCTTGCTCAAGTTTCAGTGTCATGTAATTAGTTTTTTTTTCTGAATGTAAAAAAAACACATTCTGTTCGTTCGCGATCCAAGACCAATCCGAGTCGCCAACATTTCAAAGCTTTGTTTTAATTTGGAAAGTAATGTCTGTACAAAATTACATAATTGACACTATTTGCCAGTTGCATCTTTTATCAGCAGTATTTTCATCGCAGATGCATTACAGTGCTTTTAATGACTGCCATAAACATAAAAATTCTCATATTCAGAGCCATGGATCATAAAGACCCCAAAAAACTGAAATCCACCAGGCAATCTGAAATCAGCTCCAGCCTTGACTCTGATACAACATGAACTTTCTGACAAGGGATATGCTTCAACTGGAGTCTGGATAATACCACAGTGAAGCAAAACCTGTAAGGATTCCTGAAGTGTGAGGAGTTCCTGGATTAATAATGAACACATGTCCGGAGGAGAGACGCTTCTTCCAGTGGCTGAGCGTCAGGATTAGGAGAAGCGGTCTGATGGAAACACTTCTGTTCTTCTTTCCACTCACACTTAAGCCCCATCCGCTTGCCTCAAATCAGCCATCACATATTTCAACTGCTATTTTTCTTTCGACGGGAACCATCGAGACTGAATGATAAACAAGGCGTAATGTACGAAGTGGGAGAAGACGTCGGTCTTTGGCTTGGCTGTTCAGAACAAACTTTCCACAACAATCCTGATGCACCGCCGCCGTCTCCGGTGCCCAAATTCGTCTGTGAACACATACAGGCAGCCCTAAAGAGATTTGCAGGCGCATTCGTAATGTTGTCAGGTGTTTGTTGCGCTGCCGCCAGTGGTCGATCTGTTGAAGTGATCATAATATATGCTTTAGGCCTCTTCTGTATCAAATGTCTTTCTCTGAGTCTCTCAATCCATCTCAGCATCTGAACATTGTGTTCATTCCAGGGTGTGTCTTGAGACTGGGACTGCTCTTAATTGTAGTGAAAATACTATTAAATAATAAATAAAAGATTTCATAACTTATGGACAGCGTCTCGTCCAAGACACAACAGGGACACAAGAGCAAAACAAAAGCTCTGGTAGTTTTTCTTCTGAAGTGATGAGGAGTGAGGACCAGAAGAGAGAGAAAAACCCTGATCTTTTTGTGGTATTCCACTAGATTTAAGTCTCAAACAACCGAGACCATCATAGCTCTGGTGCATCTGGCTTTCATTTCTAATGTGTTGGGAAGTCCCACCCACAGTATAATTTAATTGGCCCAAAGTACAGTTCATCATGTACATTAATCACAGCTATGACAAAAAATAGCACAAAAAAAAAAAAAAAAAAAAAGAATAGAGACTGCTTGTGAAAACTGAGATAAATTGGATATTACATGACTAGAAATGCACAATATATCAGAAGCATATCAGTTATCGGCCAATATTAGAGATTTTTTTTCACATTATTTTGCCATTGTTGTTATTGATGTTTAATTGCCATCGCAAAGACCCCCCCCCCCCCCCCTTAGTTACTGTTGCTACATCTGACAAGCCATGGTGCTCATCATACCACACATCATGTTCGAAGTAAAAACATCACAGAGCAAGAGTAATAGCCACTACTAGTATAGCCGAAAAAACATGACCTGAACATCAGAGGGAGCACTGTTTCACTCGATAAGACGTCAATACACAACCATTTTCAGTTCAAGTCCACCACATTATCGCCGGTCTGGTTTGTTGTCAACAAAATAGCCAGATTTGCCCCCCCCGGTATGATTGGTCGATCTCCTGTCAATCAAACCCCTGGCGAAGTGTAAATTGTTCAGCTCATTTTGTCTGTTTTAGATTCTATTTACATTTGCTGTCTACCACTACTCAACCTTTAACACTCTTTTAAAAATATATCGGTAAAAATACTAATAATTCAATAACACTGTTAAATGCCAATTTGCAAAGCTAAAATAAAGTATGCCAATTTTAACTGGTACTTAAAATTTGGTGGTCTAAATTAATTTGTAGCCTTTAACTGACTAATTTTAGTTTTTAGCGTTTTATTTTGAAAGTGAAAAAAAAAGAATACAATTTTAATATCGGCCAAAGCAATACATTTAAATAATCATCAGCTTATTATATAGAGTTCAACAGTGCCCGTTCATTTCAGCATCCTAGTTTATGTAGTATTTTTCCCATTCCGTTTTCACATAGGGATTTCAAAAGAGTCTTTGTTAAAAAGTTACAACCCATGAACCAAACCAACCATCTATGAGGCGAATCACATTATTACAATCTTTGATTTGAAGCAAAAATGCATTTGAAAATGAGTCAGAAAGACAAAGGTACAAGACTGTGCAAAGAACTACAATTTTATGAAGCACTGTGAATGACAATCTAATTAAAAACAATGGAAAAAATTAAGTTGATTACATATATAGAAGCAATTTTATTTCAAGTTGATTGCAAAATATGCACATATGTTCAAATATTTAATTAGTTTGTAGTTAGACTTTATTGCATCATTCACAGTGCTTCATTGGAGTTGGCAGACGCTACACAGATCTTCTGGTGTGACTTCCTCAGTGCAGTTCTCTGATTGGTGGAGATTTCATGGGCAATGTAGCTTTTCTACCAGGAATTCTGCTATTAAAGTTGATTATTTAAAACATAAGTTGAAATAATGGAGGCTAATGGCTTCAACAAAAGCATATACTATCAATTAACCTCACAGCTCACAGTAGGTCTGTCTTTAACAGTTTATAAGTTATTGTAAAAAAATCACTTGCCCTATGGAGAAAATGAATGGGCTTTCCATTTTCCAAAACCCGACTATTGCATCTGTTGGCCAAAAATGTAATATCTATATATTACTATACACAACAAATCCCTCAAGCTCCACAAGAAAAACCATTAAGAGGATGCCAGTCACAGAAGCATGAATGTCATGAAACGCCACCATTTGGGACTTTAAAGGCATAATCAATACAGGATTTGTTTTCCCTTCATGTATGTTTTCCATTGGGTCGAAGGAGGGAAGAAACGCTCCATTTCCTTCTATCCACGGCACATCTTTGCTCAGCAGGCCTTCCTGTCCACAGAAGTCAGAGCCGAGGGATGAGTGCATGCATCGCTTGCCCTCAACGTCTCCAGCTCCAGAAAAACACTGGTTTCTTTTCTCGTTCCATAGCTGCTGGCACCTCTTTGTGTTTCTTTGAGATGGGAATAGGATATGTGACCTGTTTCCCAGCCTTGACATTTGCTTGCCATTTGAATGACATTCAGGATTCATCAAAAGCCAAGGATACCTTACATACGATTAGCAGAGCAAAAGACACAGCAGGTCGCAAGACTTCAAATGGAAGTCTTTCTTTTCTTCTAGCTCTCAAACTCATATTTATCTTGGTCTGCATGAAATGAAAACGTACCCATATGGATGCATCTCGAGCATGTCCAATATCACTGCCATTCATTCAGTATAGAGCCCACAAATCCAGAAGCCAAAGCACTCCGAAAACTTTCCACAAGCTCTTTGTTATTTACCGAATCCCCAGTTCGACTATCAAAAATTATTCAACTTTTCTTTTCTTCTTTTTTTTTGGCAAACAATTTCTCAATTTTCCCGTTGCGTAACATCCCTCAATAATATGTTCTCTTCCCACATTACTCCCCGAATATCCCACAACACATTTAATTCCAGAGATGCTTCCAAATACTCCATCGTATTTACATGACTGCAGAGATTTCAGTTTGCTTCTTTTACCTCAAATTTACGTCCCGAGGCGAGTCAGTCATATCATATACCAAAACACCGGCCCGACAGATCTGATGTCACTACATGTCAGCACTTCTTGTAACGTAGCAAATTCCGCATAAATTATAACGAGTTTTTCCATATCCCCAGAGCTCTATTAACAAATGCAGTTGTAGTTTTAAAGCGTATCGAAACCGCAGCAGGGCACCATTACGGACCAGAAGGGTAATGGAAAAAAAGTGACATTCTCTTCTACAAATAACAGAGGTCATATTAGAAATATTCCTCACTTCAATAGTTCCATATGTTCTACATAAAATCCCATTCCAGAGACAAATCCCATTACCATCTCCCGACGTAAGTGCTCGTCTCAAAAGTGTTGTTTTTCATCTGACATCCCCATGTAGGATATTAACCCATAATGGCTGCAGGCTAAGCAGTGATGTATTATTTCAGATGACGCATCCATAGCTCAATTCGGTCCTGTGGCAGGTTCGAAAACATGAGTAGGTTCTCGATCATCTTTATCGCAGAATGGCAGGTGAAATCAAGCATCTGGATTTGTTTGTTTTAACGCTGGAGATGCTGTGATTCATCATTAATGGGATGTTGGAGATTCCTCTGCATTAAAATCGCATCAAACCGTAATGTCCATAGACGTGCAAACTGCTGAGGGAATTGCTTCCCTGAAGATGTGAATCATGGCAAGGTGTGGTTGCCGGATCTTGGGATGAGCTGAGGAGACATGGACACCAGCTGCATCCTCAGCTGGAGCAACCGGTGGATCGGGGTGGGAAAACCATATGGAAGAGAACGGGAGGGAGAACTAGAAAGAGTGCAATACAAAACAGAGTAAAATACAATGTTTCGCAATGGACAGGACAACGCCACACCATGTGAATTAAAATGTGCAACATGCTTCTTATTCACAATATCTCTAAGCTTAATGTGTGGGTAGTTTGTGAAGCAGTCTGCATCTGTACATCCTATTATGTCCCAAGAGACTGTGGCTTTCCCATGTACCACAGGGATTCTTTTTTGAGAATATTGCAGATAACAAACACTAGAAGTGCCTGGAGATTTAATGGGCATCCAGTTTAATTATATTTGAATAAACCTAATAAATGAAATAATAAAACAAATAAATAAATGAACATAAATAAGCCCAAAAACTTACATAATAAACACATTTTAAAAAATCAACATTAATACACACCACACACAAAGAAATAAATAAACAAACACACAAACAGACAGACAGACAGCAGAGAAAAAAACCAAACAAAACAAAAATGAAATATTTACGCACTTGACAAACAAAAGCATAGACTCTGGAAATATGGCAATATGGCCTAACTTATTGTCTCTATTTACTGAAAATTAAAAAAATCTGTTGATTTTAACTTTAAATATTAATTAAAAAAGAATATATATATTAATCTTAATATGTCCTTTTTTTTCACCTACAACATTTTGACACATTTATCATAGGTATATAATATTATATATACACACAACCACCATTCAAAAGGGGTCAGAAATATTTTTTTTTTAAAGAAAAAAATCTAGCAAGGATCCATTAAATTGATCAAAGGTGACAGTAAAGACATTACAAAAGATTACAGAAGTGCAACTGTTTTCAATATTGACAATAATAAGAAATGTTTCAGCATATTAGATTGATTTCTGAAGGATCATGTGACACTGAAGACTGGAGCAATGATGCTGAAAATTCAGCTTTGCCATCACAGGAAAAATACATTTACACTGTAAAAATTTCAAAATCCCTGTTTTTTACACTGGATTTGATCAAATATGCACCTGGTGAGATATTTTAAAAAAGAGTTTTTTAAATCTTAAAGCACCCAAACTTCAGAACAGTAATACAGATTATATTATACATATACTTCTCATTAAACTGGCCAGCTATGATAATTGTTTGAACTGTGGCTTAACAATAACAGCAATAACTGCGGCACAGACGTCCATATTGCACCACAAGTATAATGGAGTTCTTTTCAAGCAGTGCTTTTCAACAATGCATATCCAACATCCTCCGGCAAACCTTTAGTCGATAAAGCTGCAAAAGCGATTCGAACGATCACTCTTTTTACCTCAAAGTGGATGTTGCCAGTATTGCAGTATTGCAAGTACCCATCCCCTACAAGATAAGTAGCAAAGAATACATGCCCATGTCTCAAACTTATACTTTGTGGATTGCAATGTGCCCTCCCAGATACTAGTGACCAGGAAAACTTATAATACAATTTCTACAAAAAAAGTTCTCCATCTTGCAAAAACAAATCTCTAAGTATTGAACACCGCATATCTAGTGATTAATCTATCATGTGTCTATTATATATGCAATATGACCTTTATTCTGTTAGAAAGACTTCCTGAGGAGACAAAGAGAAATACTGAAGGCAGCCCTCCTGCCAGATATACAGCAGCTTTACTGCTCTTGGCTTGTGTTCTGCTTAACGCTCTTTACTTTTTACACACAGTATATCAGCCTGCAGATCCAGCTTTCCCACTCAGGCACTTCTGAAACCACCCATGTCACAGAAACCCCTGAACGTGCTAATCCAATGCATGGGTCCAATCAATCTGTGAACCATTAGATGTGTCCAAATTAGTGGAATGGACAGTTGACCCAAAAATTAACTCACCCTCATGTCATTCCAAAAATACATTCAAATTTGAAAGAATCCCTCAGAATCTTCCTGTTCTTTTAGACACCAATAACTTTCATTATATGGACACAACAGCCAAAACTTTCTTCAAAATATATTCTTTTGAGTTCTACAGAACCAACACTTAAACTACAGTCACATTTACTGTTGTTGGGCAAATTTTCAAGGGTGAAATACAGTCATTTTGAAATGAATCCACACGATTAGGAAATTCGAATAAGGATGAAAGATTCCCTACGAAGATTTTGCGGTGGTTTCGGCTGCTTTGACCAACAGACAGTTGCTTGAAAGTTGCAGTTGCGTGAATGTGTCTTCTGTTTGAACTGTGCTTCATATATCAACATTATTGACAACAGACATGACCATTTTTTTTTTTTGTTTTTTGTTTTTTTCTTTTTAGATTGCGAAATGTTGCTATTTTCACACCTTTAAACTGAAAAATGTTCAAATGTTGTATATTTTAATTGGTTTTTATCAATTTTCACACTTTTTTCCCTGAAATAAACATAGTTGAGCCAAATCAGTCAGTAACAAGAGAGATTATATATATGTATAGTAGCAAATTGCAAATTTTGCACAAAATGGTTTTATTCAGGTATTCAAAAACACTCATGATATAATTAAACATGGTCAATATGAAATATAACCTTAATGGACATGTAACCTGCCCCACCATGAAGAGAGGCTGACAATTTCTAGCCAAGCACTCACTGCCCTCGCGGGAGTTTTGACTGTACAGCGCTCTGCCACTCATTACGTCGAATCTGCCATTTTTGTCCGACAAACAAACCAGAAAGGAGAGTAAATTAATGTCGGTGGACTTAAACTTGAAAAAATTTGTATATTGACGTCTTTCCGTGGTTGAAGCAAGATATCTTCTGATGTTCATTCATGTTTATTTCATGCTATAAGTATTAAAGAGGGAGAGATGATCGGTTCACATGACGCTTGAACTGAGATGCTACAGCGATCTGTCACCACACATTAAAGAGCCACAAAACGGTATTTATTGTTTGAATTTCTTACAAAATGACAAAATAACATGCTGTGTCTTATTTGTCGGCACGTTGTCAGTGTCCTCTTTGCTCCGCAATGTATTTTTTCACTGCATGAGAACATGATGTGTGGTGTGAGAGCGCCATGGCTTGTCGGACTAGCAACATAACAAGGGGGCAGGTCTTTGTGAAGGGTCAATTGGCTACAACAGGCTAAGAACTAAATTTGATGTAGTACTTGGTGTAAATTGCCCATTTAGCATTTATTTGAATGAAATCATACTTATATGGATTCTTTAAATGCTTAATTAATATGTATATGGATCCATATTTCATGTCTAAACTATCACAAAAAACCTGAATGGATAGTTTTCAGCATTGTTTGTATTTAAAAGTGATGCAGATTTTTTTTCCCTATAAATGAACATCAGTTTATTTTAGTTTATCCTAACTGAAACCAACCTAAGATAGTTGACTGGTTTTAGCTGGTCTTAGCTGGTCTTAGCTGGTTTAGCGGTCTGGTTTTAGTAGTTTTTAACCACTTCTTTAGCAGGTCAGGGCTGTGAGACCAGCTTAAACCGGTTGTGTCCAGCTTAAACCAGCTAAGACCAGCCAACCAGCATAGGCTGGTTGACAAACTCTAAGTATTCATAACTTCTGCAATTGCATTTAGTGCCAGTACTGGTGGGAAAAAAATTGTACCCTTCAACTTTAGTAAATCAGTCGATACATAAAACCCCCAGACTGTCATCTATTAAACTGTAATCCTCATTTGAAGAAGTTTAATCCAAAATGCCGTTTTCCCAGAAGCCTCGAGCATACATTAAACCCAATTTGCTCCAGTAGCAACTGCTGTCCCTAAGTAGGTCCGTCCAAAAAGACACACATGCAAAGCAGCTGAACAAACAGACGATACATTACAGATCAGTTCAATGAAGCTGACTGCTCTGCACATTGAACGCTGATGTCATTTAACACAACCGCATAATATACAAGACGAAAAACTAGTTCTCCACTGATGAATCAAGACTTGGACTATAGGAACTAGGACGTTCATTTTTCCAGTGCCTTTGACATTTGCCAGAGTTCCCTTCACATTTTTTGCCTTTTTCACTGACTGGCCTGTGAAGTTTCTAAATTTTTAGTGTGGATGTATCGGGTTTTGACCCAAACCGAAGTCATGGTCCATTAGGGCAAATTAACAACATCGCACCTTCCAGCCCTGTGATAATCCCAGGCAACTTTATACAACGCACGCACAGTTTACAGCCCTCAATAACCCTCCAGCACAAGCCAAGCAGCCTGCATCTGTTACTCAAACTCGAGCGGGCCGCAATTGTCCCCCAGTTGCCAATAGATGTACATGTGCCCCATATGTCAGCCTGCAGACATGCACACAAGAGAGTTCCCACTGCACAGCATTCCCACTGCACAGCTTGTATTTTTAGTTTTGGGCTAAGGGAATTGAGTAATACTAAAAATTAATGTTCATGTCTGTACAGCATGCAGTTTCTGCAAATGTGTTTGTTTACCCATTGTAAATCTGCTTAGAATATAGCATAACTTGTTGAAATGAGCCCAGCACTGTGTCAACATGAGCCACCGTTGATGCAGTGCGCGCTAAGTGACCCTTTTACACACTTCTAAAATAAGCATATGCAGTATGAACCCTAACATTTACAGTGCGAGACCATAAAACTCACCTCAGATTAAGAAATAGCAGCCACCCATTTGACTTCCGTAATCTGACATATTTCTGAGTGAAACGGGATTTGATGTTATCCTTCGGGAATTTACTGGGGGGTGCATACCAGAATGAAACCATTGTTTGGAGGGGAGGGGTTAAAAATGGGGGCAAGAGATCAAGGTTTTCATAGTTAGTATGGCCTTGATAGCCTCTGCTGGTAGACCACTACACAATGTGGCAACAAAAAAGCATCTTTTCTCATTGACTGTCATTCAGAAATGTGTATTTCAAAGAAAAACATAATTCAATTAAATATTTCATCATATTACTGTAGATATTTTGCCAGTGCACTTTTTTTTTAAGTGCTCATAAAAGCATAACTGGACTTTTTCCCCATCTGGTGCCTTTCACAGTAGAAGAATGTAAATTGAAGTAAAAGCCACTGTATCTGCTCTCTCTCTTGCTTAAAGGACACATTGAAGTCTGGAAAGTGGCTACAATGAAGAAAGTTTTCAAAAAGCAGGTGTGGAACAAGCTACGTCTCTGTTTGCTACTTGGAGGGGTGTGAATGATGGAGAAACTAAGCAAGCTCCCTACATGGGCACTATCCCAAACCGAATTGAAACCTCTGACTGATTTGGATGCTCAACACAAGCAGCAACTCCATATGCCACACATAAAGATAGAGCTGGGTATTGAATTCAATACTTTTTAGGCACCGACTGAATTGCCTCGATACCATTGAGTATCGAAAAATGTCCTGTCGTTTGGTAACAAATTTCGATACCTCGAGATTTTCAATCTGGTCAATGTCAGTGAGTCAGTAAGCATGCAGCATGCTTGATGTGCCTAAATCAAGTGCAGGTGATTGGCTCTGGTGAAGCATCCAGGAAAAACACTAGTTTAGGCCGGTTTCGCCCAGAGACATTGCTCACACGTGAGGCTGTGTGTGTAAATGTCCGACCCCCATAGATATAAGGCTACGTTTACACCAGTGCGTTTTCGTTTTAAAACAGCGATTTAAAATGAAAATGATCCTCGTCCATACTGGTGTTTCCACTGTGTTTCAGAAAAGATTTGCATCCACACTATGACCGAAAATGCCTGTTACTGTTGGCCATTCATGCACACTGTAGCATCATGCTACATAAGACAATTTATACAATTTATACTATGCTTTTACTCAAAACTCACTTTAAACCACCATCGAGTGTTTGTAATAACTTCAGATTGCGATCTAAAGTGTGATTTGGACAAGTAATGTTGCTGAAATATGCTATTTGTAGTCTTTTATATCAAGCTAATCACTGCACCTGCATTCCTCATGTAAACAGCCTTTTTGTTTAACAACACAATTGTGATGTTTTTCTAAGAATTGCGAGAAAAGAGTCAGAATTGTCAGATATAAACCGCATTCGGAACAGGAATGTGAGATATAAACAGGGTTTGAAGTAACACCCGCCAACCCCAATCGTGAAAAGCGCTGTGGCGGTACGCTTTTAATCACTAAGCCAATTTGGCGGTTCTTTTCGTAAGTTATGTTCACAAACTCATTTCTTGGGGAAGTTCATGCAGCCAATCTGCGCAGGTTTAGCGCAATATGAACTTCGTGACCATCATGACAATGCTCGATATATTGCAAAAACACCTACAGAGTTCACGCATAAGCGACTACGCATTTAGAGTGCGTTCTTTCACTGCTGATTCAGTCTATTACTATTCATTAAAATGATCACAATTCAAGAATAGGGGGCAAACATTTATATATTGAGAGTTTCATATAGTTAATCAATATCACATCAAAGGGATGTTTAAAAAACAGTCATGGGTACAAATGTGATGTTGATTTTTTACAACAGTTCAATAAAGTTAATATTAATAGACTTATGTTTTAGACACCATATTGGCTGTTTTTGCACTATTTCCGCCAACAGAAATTGTCCAACCAGCCCGCACTGTTTGCCTCTCTTAACACCATGACAGTTGTTCGGGTTCCTGATGAATCAACACGTTAAAGATTCGGTTAATTGCAATGAGTCACTTAACAGTGACTTGCTGCCACCTATTGGCGGTTTTAATTGTTTTAATTTTACATTTAAAGTATCTTTTCATTTTTTTAAATTATTTCAGATATCAGTATTCAACATTTTATGTTTTAAATATCAAAACAGTATTAATGCATTTGTTACTGCAGGTTAAAGCATTCCATGTCCTCTAAGCTGCATTAAAGGTGGGGTAAGCAATTTTTCAAAAATGCTTTAGAAAACTGATTTGGGCCGAGTAGCAAAACGAACTTGTAGCCAATCAGCTGTAAGGGGCATGTCTACTCGTGATGTGGAGAGAGCTTTCAGTGCATGGGACGGAAATTAGCCGAGCCGAGCGTTAGAAAGATAGAGATGGCGGATAAAAACAAAAGACGAAAACGTCTGCAGAACAAAAGAAGGCAATAAGACAAGAAGTAGGACCCGAATAAATATCGGATCAGCTTTCCAGCGCAGGAGAGAACTCAAGGAGCGGAAGGCCTGTGATCGGACGCCCAGGTTGCTTTGTTTCTTCTCAAGGGCCCCCCCGAAGGTTTTAAACAACCGTGTCTGCTCCGCAGACACTAAAGTCTGTCTGGTACACTGGACCCAGCGGACCGTTGCAAATCCTTTGAAATTTGTGTAATATGTTCATGAATAGAACGCAGCAGCATTTTCTGTCGGGTATTGTTGTGTCCAATCCGCGCTGCTCAGTTAGACCATGGATATGTATAAGACTGCTATCTGGGTGTAGACAGCATCACGATTATGATTTCATAGTAGTTTGTCGCACTTCGCGCCTCGTGTCTCAGTGTAGACACGGTGTAACATTGTTTTTGCTTTGTTTCACAGAACTAATCGTTTTCTGGGTTGCGTACGTATATGTGGGGCGGACATTTATATCAAAATAGGGGCGAGACCCTTTCGGGATAAGGGCATGTTGTTTTGGTGATTTCAAATGTCAACATTGGCTACCAGAAATCGCTTACCCCCCTTTTAAACATTGTAAATACATCTAAATGCCACCTTCATATGCAACTTCTGCAAAGATTAATTTTGTTGATACTGGTTTCATTTGTTTGGTAACAGCCTAAATGTCTTATTATTCTAATTTACTGATTAAATGTAACAATTTGACTCAAAGATGATGCACACTTTTAGAAAAAAAAAGGCTTTATATCACTCTTAAACATAAAGGTGCTTCAAAAGGTTCTTCACAGTGATGCCATGGAAGAACCATTTTTGGTTCCACAAAGAACAAAACAAAGCGAACACAGAGAGTCAGTCAAAGGTTCTTTAAAGAACCACCTTTCTCTTACCTTTTTATAATCTGAAGAAAACTTCTTTCGCCACAAATAACCTTTTGAGAAACAGAAAGGTTCTACAGATGTTAAAGGTTCTTAACGAATCAGCTCCATGACAGGAAATATGAATAATTATCCATAACTAGTTATAATTAATTATGAATATTTTAGATCCATTGTAGATATTTACTTGACCTTTCAGGGTCAACTGTCTTGTCAATTCTCAGAACGTTAATTTCCTGGTTAAGGAAATAACTTTCTTACTGTACAATTCTATAATTTTGTAACGTAAATCTGCATGATTATTGTCTCCGGTTATGAGTAAACAATGAACATGTCAAGTGTGATAAAAGTAAGGTTTTTATTAACTACATAAACACTTAAACTATTCTAACATACTACATAAACACATAAATTGGTCTAACATCCTACATACACACATAACTGGTCTAACATACACATACACACACACATGCAGTTGGTATAGGAAAGTGTTAAAGCTTAACTCAGTACAGAAAGAGGCTTAAGGAATGAATTTTATGGAACCATTTGTATATTCAGCAGATCTACACCTGGGGATACGGCAGATTCTCAGTTCAAACACACCTTGTAAAAAAGGTGTAACTGATACTTAATGCATCAATTAATAAGACTAAGTTTGATACTTGCAAGTCTCGTCTGTCTTAAAGAGATTCCTGATGCAATCTTAAGGTTTTCAGTCTATCTTTTGCTGAAGTTAGTTGATGAGAAAGAACCAGTTCTGAGTCAGAGAATCTTGACTGAAATGGAAAGGACAAGGCCGAAAAAGGCCTGCATAAAAAAACAATGCTTTGGTATCCTGATCCTTTTCTCACATCTTCATCTTAGCATCTGACCGAACCACCGACTGGCGGGTCACATGGTGTGGTGCCTTTAAGGTTGGAGAAGATCCCCGCCTCTCAAGATGTGCTTAACCAATGAGAGAGGCCGGAATCCCAAGTGGGCGTTTTTATGGCACTTTGTTTGAAAGCATGGTAATTTGCAAATGGACTTAAATCGAAATTATTAACGTTTCTCAGGGCCCTAATATATATTGCCTAGGTACCAATATATAATATACACGCTTGTTTCGATCTTAAGAAGGCGAATTCATAGATACTAAGCACGGTATATGTAAGGTTATATGAATGATTGGTTTATCGTAAGCATGAATAAAATAGTCTATAATATAACAGATTAAATACAACACAGCAATAATTTACACAATGGCCTGAAGAAAATGGGTTTTCATTCAAAGAAGGTTTTCCTATGATTTAATTAGTAGAAAAGTCCATTTCTATTCTGCCTCTTGCCCTGGTACATGCAGGGATTTTCCCTGCTTTGCGTTCTTTTGGCCAATAAACCCAGTGATTTCAGCGTTGGTTGCCATGCAACAAAGTGGCCTGTTTCGGCTTCCTGGGGTGTTACGTATTCCGGGGGGAAGGGTTCATGGGTCCTCATATGGCTTTTTAACTGAGGGGGTTACAGAGTATTTGTTAAATATAAAAACAAAATATAATTGTGTTTTTGATTGTTCCAGACGCTACATGTTTCTTTATTGAACCATTTAGACCAAAAGGTTCTTCTATGGCATTGTGATGCACCTTTATTTTTAAGAGTGTAAGGTAAAAATGCCCATCCAATGTAAAAATTAATTTTAACTATTGAAAAGATAATTTATCTCACGTACTGTGAACGACCACAGAATAGAATATATCTAAAACTTCAGGCTGTCAGCTGTTCCACATAGTCCTTAAGATATCATCACTCATAACACCTCAGCAAATATTGTCTAATTTCTTTATCGATAAAATCCAGAAAATATTCATATTTACTGACTGTACTTCCTCTACGTCAAAAATCGTTGTTATATAGATTAGCACGTTGCCTTTAAATCATATTTCCCATGTTACAAAAAAACTGCATTCTTCCATCTTAGAAACATTGCAAGTTACGAAACATTTGACCTGTTTCTGATGCAGAAAAGCTAGTTCATTCATTCATAGACCTCTATACTTGACTATTTTAATGCACTGCTCGGTGGTTTGCCTTTATCTTCAATACAAGCTACATTTTAAGTGCCATGCATCGGTCTGTCCTTACCAGGTCAAGAAAATATGACCATAATACCCCAATTTTACAGTCTCTGCACTAGCTACCTATTAAGTTCTGTATCAGTTACAAAATAGTATTACTTACCTATAAGGCCCTTAATGGGTTATCTCCTGCGTACCTAACTAGTCTTCTACCACGCTACAATCCATCACGCTCCCTAAGGTTGCAAAACTCTGGACCTTTGGTAGTACCTAGGACAGGAAAGTCCCCTAAAGGAGGTAGAGCTTTTTCGCATTTGGCTCCCAAACTCTGTAATAGCCTTCCTGATAATGTTCGGGGGTTCAGACACACTCTCTCTGTTTAAATCTAATTAAAGACACATCTCTTTTAGAGTGCGAGAATTAAAAATGCTCTTGGCTAAGCGCATTAATGCATCTCATAATCTTTTACTGCAGTTGTATCTAATCAAATGCACATTATTATTCCGTAGCTTGGGTTGAACAAATCAATTTTGCTTAGTTGGAACAGCAGCTACGCTAATTATGTTTGTATTTGTTTCTCTGTTTTTTGCCACGGGACTTGCATCCCGAGGCAACTAGGAATTTCACAAGCTTCAGTCTGGATCCAGAACACCTTAGAAGAGATGATGCAAACCCTCAGAGGACCTCAGATGATGCTAACCCTGAAACAACTTACAGAACTACTACATTTTGCTATATGTTTGATTGCATCATATAATAATTGCTGTTAATAGTGTTCATCGTGTGTTTTTATTACGTCTTTAATTGATTTTTCTGTAAATTTCTGCCATATGTACATTAACTGAAAGTCACCACTGAAGCTACCACTAAATATTGTAGAAACATAATTTGTAACAGATCGGACAGGCTCCGCCACCACCCAATCACAACGATCTCTCTCACCTGAGTTCTGAGCACCCGCACCTGTCACCAATCAAGCACCTCATTACCAGCCTGCATAAAAGCACACACCTCAGACACCCTCACTGTCCGGTCTCGTATACACGTAGAGGGCTCAATGACTTTGCTGCTGATTACCTTTGAATACTTCTTGCATTACTTACCTCCTGTGTTCCTTCTAGTGTCTCCTCATCTCCAAGTGTCTCCTGTATCCCCTAGTTCCTGGATCGCTGAGGTGTGTGCTTCCCCCGGATACCTTCCAGCCTCAATCAAGCCAAAGACTCGGATTACTCCACTCTCCATATCCTCTGCACGCTCTCATGGACCTTTCCCTCACCGTCACTTCCTCCGGACTCGACACCAGTACTCACTGTGACCTAATAAACTGTTTTGTATATATCTAACCTGTTGTGTCAGACCTCTTCCGTAACAGAAGACCGGACCAACACCGACGGCACAGATGAGTCATCCCGATCCTTTCCAGGAGCTCGTAGACTCGCTACGGCGAGTGCTACGAAATCCACCGGCACCGCCGCCGTCACCACCCATCACCTCATCCATCCCAACCAGCACTTCTTCGCCTACCATCATCGCTAGTCCCATGGCTCGACTGGCGCCCTACTCTGGTTCGGCGGAGGAGTGCAACGGATTTCTCCTCCAGTGCAATCTCACCTTTAAGATGCAACCGCACTCATATCCCACCGACACCTCTAAAATCGCTTTTATTATCTCCCTGCTAACAGGACCTACACTGCAATGGGCGGAAACGATCTGTGCTCAGGCCAGCCCTGTCGTTCAAGATCTGCAGAACTTCCTGGTGCATTTTCGCGAGGTGTTTGGACGGACAGACGGAGATGCCGCTGTGGGAGAGCAACTCTATCACTTACAACAGGGGACCATGCCAATTGCTGAATACTCGCTGAAGTTTAGAACTCTCGCTGCGGCGAGTGGATGGAATGAGAGAGCGCTACTGACCACCTACAGACAGGGGCTGGAACCCCAGCTTCGGTTACAGCTCGCTGCCTATGATGACTCGTTGGGATTGGAAAAGTTCATCCAACTGTCCATCCGATGCAGTCCTGTCTAGCAGCCATACCCGTCCCTGCCACAACCTCCTGCCACAACCTCCTGCCTCCGCCGACCAGAGCCCAGTTATCCTCCAGAACCAGCGCCAGAACCCATGATCGTGGAAAAGCAACGATTATCGTCCGCTGAGCGGCAGAGAAGGCTGACCCGGGGTCTCTGTTTGTACTGTGGAGCTCCAGGGCATATGATCTTGGCATGCCCCCTGCGCCCTCCACGTCCCGTGGTGAGTGTGATTCAACCTGATATTATTAAGATGGAGCCCCTCACTACCTGTGTAATGCTTACTGCCTCTGATGTCTCTATTTCAGTATCAGCCCTTATCGACTCCGGGTCAGCAGGAAACTTCATCTCCCGCGACCTCTGCCGCCAGCTCAAATTGCAGGCCACCGCCACTGAAACAGTTTACCAAGTCCAGTCGATAACTGGAATGCCACTATGTCGTAGACATGTTCGCTATCGCGTGGGACCCATCACTCTTCGTCTGGGCCTTCTTCACTTGGAGGACATTCATCTTCTGGTTCTGGAGGGGTCTACTGCGGACATCATCTTAGGGCGCCCGTGGTTGGTAAAGCACAATCCCATTCTATCCTGGAAGACGGGAGAAGTCCTGAAGTGGGGCAAGGATTGCTTCCCAGATTGCTTCCCCGGGACTCCCTCTCCTCCAAAGAAACTCCCCGAGGCCCTTTCCGTGAATTCCACCTCCATTGAAAGTCCCATTGAGAAGCAATCCTTGGAAATTCCAGCCTGCTATGCCCCCTTCAGAGACGTGTTTTGTCCCAACCGAGCCTCCCGCTTACCACCACATCGACCATGGGACTGCACCATCGATCTCATTCCGGGTGAGCCAGTGCCTCGTGGAAAGATCTATTCCCTATCGCTTCCTGAGCAGAAGGCCATGGAGGAATACATCAAGGAGGTGCTGGGTCAAGGTTACATCCGTCCATCTAACTCCCCTGCTGCATCAAGCTTCTTCTTCGTGGCCAAGAAGGACGGAGGCTTGAGGCCCTGTATCGATTACCGAGCATTGAATAATATCACAGTCAAGTTCTGATATCCTCTTCCCCTCATCCCAAGTGCCCTTGAGCATCTCCGTGGGGCCACCATCTTCACTAAGTTGGACCTCCGCAGTGCTTATAACCTCATCCGAATACGTGAGGGGGATGAATGGAAGACTGCCTTTGTGACCCCTACTGGCCACTACGAGTATCTGGTCATGCCCTATGGACTTGCCAACGCCCCCTCCGTATTCCAGGATTTCATGCACGAGGTGCTCTGGGAGTTTCTCCATCAGTTCGTTATTGTATACATAGATGACATTCTCATCTACTCCCGGAGCAAGGCCGAATATCGCCAGCATGTTGCGGAGGTCCTCCAATGCCTGAGAGGGCACCACCTATTCCTCAAGGCTGAAAAGTGCTCCTTCCACCAACCCACAGTGCAATTCCTGGGATATAACCTTGATCGTACCGGGATCCAGATGGACGAGGGGAAGGTGGAAGCTATAACCACCTGGCCAGAACCCACCACGATTAAAGAGCTCCAACGATTCCTGGGATTTGCCAATTTTATAAACCACGTCGCGTCTTTTGTTTGTCCCCCTGCTACAGCAGGATCACCAGCCCCCTCCCCAACTTACTCCGAGGGAAACCCAAGTCTCTGTCCTGGACTCCTGCGGCCTTAGAAGCCTTCTCCTCTCTCAAGAGAGCCTTCACTAGTGCCCCACTCCTAGTCCATACAGATCCCGACCTCCCATTCGTTGTGGAAGTGGACGCCTCCACTACAGGAGTGGGGGCAGTGCTGTCCCAGCAGCAGGGGAACCCAGCCAGACTCCACCCATGTGCCTTCTACTCACGGAAGCTCAGCCCGGCGGAAATTAACTATGACATCGGCAACAGAGAACTCCTTGCCATCAAGCTGGCCCTAGAGGAGTGGAGGCATTGGCTGTAGGGCAGCCGGATCTCATTTAGCGGTACTGACCGACCACCAGAACCGCGCAATACCTTCATGAGGCAAAAACGGTTTTTTTTTGTTTTTTTTTTTTTTTTTTTTTTTTTTTTTTTTTTTTTAAAATCCCGCCAGGCCCGATGGGCATTATTCTTCACGAGGTTAAATTTTACCATTACTTACCACCCTGGTCCCAGAAACGTCAAGGCAGACGCCTTGTCGTGTATTCACAGTCACATAGAAGGCCCACGAAGAACCGGAAAGCATCATCCCACCTAAGATAATCGTCAGTCCAATCGAATGGAATTCCCCTCCAGTGGCCTCCAACACAGCTACTAACAATCCGCCGGGCTGTCTTCCAGGATGTCACTACGTACCACGGACACAGCGCACCCCACTCATTCACTCTGCTCCCTCCTCCCGAGGCACTGGCCATCCAGGGGCCACCAATCACTTCTGGTGACCCAATATGGCAAGGGACATGAGAAGGTTCGAGCAAGGATGTCCAGATTGTGCCATGTCCAAAAGCCCGCGCCATTTACCATCTGGCAAACTCCTTCCCCTTCCAGTGCCGAATCGCCCCTGGTCACACCTAGGAGTAGACTTTGTCACAGACCTACCCCCCTCTGAAGGTAACACATGCATCCTGGTGATTGTTGACCGCTTCTCGAAGTCATGTCGCCTTCTGCCCCTCAGAGGTCTCCCCCACGGCCTTAGAAACTGCTGAGCTGCTATTCAATCACGTCTTCCGATTCTATGGACTTCCTGAAGACATTGTTTCCGACCAGGGACCCCAGTTTATCTCTAAGGTATGGAATGCCTTCTTTAACCTCCTAGGTGTGACCGTAAGCCTCTCGTCCGGATACCATCCCCAATCGAATGGTCAGACGGAGAGGAAGATTCAGGAGGTGGGGCGATTCTTACGAACCTTCTGCCATGGCCACCAGGATTCCTGGAACCAGTTCCTGGGCTGGGCCGAGTACGCCCAAAATTCTCTGCGACAGCCTTCTACTGGTCTCACTCCCTTCCAGTGCGTGCTCGGGTTCCAGCCTCCACTATTCCCCTGGTCCGGGGAGCCTTCTGATATTCCGGCGGTGGATTACTGGTTTCGGGAAAGCGAGAGGGTCTGGGACGCTGCTCATCACCATCTCCAACGGGCAGTGCGCAGGCAGAAGACGACAGCGGACCTCCGAAGAGCTGAAACACCTACCTATGAACCAGGGCAGAAGGTATGGCTGTCGACTCGGGACATCAGACTGCGCCTGCCCTGTAAAAAGCTCAGTCCCAGATTTGTTGGCCCTTTCCCCATCCTGGAGCAAGTAAACCAGGTCAAAAAGTCTTCGGTTAGGTGCACTATGTTGCCTTAAAATGCTGTCTAGATAGGCAGCTCACTAGGTTTTGGGACACTGCTAATATATCTTATGTAAATGTCTAGACCTCTGGCCAGTAATAGAGGAACCATGAGTTGAGAAATGATTAAAATATCAGATTCGATACATCAATGTGACAACTAGCAAGCTAATAAACGAGTTCAAAATACCCATCAAATAGGGCAAATGCATTATAAACAGATGTACATATACATTACCCAGCAGGAAGAGAAGTTTAACAAATATATCAAGTCACCACAGGGATGTTCAAGAGCTGTTTCCACACAGGAATCAGATGAAATAAGCATCCACAGAAGCTGGGTGAGGGCCATTTGGGAGAACGGGTTAAAATGAGTGCAGCAGTTCACAATGGTCTAGCAAAAAACCCTCAATGTCCATCGCTGTGGCTGACCACTAAGGAGGCTCTTCTTTCTTCTGGAAACTCAAACAATGAATCGTTAAAGCCTAAATGGTTTTACCAGCTCTGCTACCGGTTACGCCAAGCCTGGGGGTGTTTTCCAGCCTGCGCGGTCGATGCAAAGCAGCCTTCCAAGAAAAGCCAATGTTGAACATAACTCAAAGAGCTTGGCTATATGGACTTAATGTGACTTGCTGATTTACCTCTTATCTGAGATTCAAACTATAATGCAATAACATGCATAACTTAGGTGGACCTTTTTATTTATTTATTTAGTTTTTAAATCTGGGAGGAGAAGCGTAAGAGGAATGTAAAAGTAAAAAAATATGGTTAAACAATAGCGGTCTACCTATAGCAGGATGTCATCCCTGGGGTTGACATCTGGATATATGAAACAGGCAACTGAAGTTAATACAAGAAGAAATTAAATGTAAATAGTGAAATTAAAGAGAAATTGTGTTATTTAAAATGAACAGAACAATACTATCACCACTGTCACCATATGAAATACTTTGATACACATGGATGTCAATATTATTATCATTATTATTATTATACATTAATGCTTAATTATTCCTTTATTATTATTCTGTTTTTTTATTAGTATCATTTTATATAAAAGAATTTTCATTTATTTAGATTTTATTAGTATACTATTATTTATATTATTTTTATTGTATGTATATTAAAGTCATGGTCATATTATAATTAATACATATTATATTACAATAATTAAATATTTCTACTAGATCATAAATAAAAAGATATGTGTAGAAGCAGACAAACAAACATTTGAAATGCTTGTCAGCGCTGTGTAATAACAGTTAAACTATCTTCGGTCTGAAACATCTTAAAATGCACTGTAATGTGAACACGTGTTAAGCTTTGTTAAAGTGATCAAAATGACATCTGACAGGTCGCAGTGGGAAAATAACGTAACATTTTTTGTTAGTTTTTTTTTGTCACATTTAAATGAGAAAGTCAACGAGTGACTGGAGATAAAAACTAGCAATTTGGGAATACAAAGGGGAAAAAAGTTATCTAGTTATCCAAGTTATTTCCTTATCTTCAGCCATGATATGACAAAAGCAAGTCTTGCTCAATTTGCATTCTTTCAGCACACTCAATGTTTTCGAAAAGACCAAATCACTTGATACTTAAGAAAATGAGCTGTGATTTCAATGTTGGAATGGAGGTGCTGCATTTGCCTGTGTGAGATACCTGAAGTTTCAAAAGTATCAGAAACATGTATTTGTATGCATTATGTCCATCCCTGGAGTGGATACTGGTAGAAGCTAATGCGATTTGTTTCATATGGCTTTACTTTCCCTGTAAGCTCTTACCGAAACACAATATCTGGCAACTGCTCCTGAAAACAAGGGGGTTTATTTCCCTTGATTTTTCAGGATTCTGGCTCAAAGGGCAGGCCGAATATACGTGCAAACCCCCTCCTGTTGAGCACACGGGGGGAATGTAGCACTTTGGTGCGAGCTCTGATACCTGATTGCTCTGGCAGGGATCATTGGATCTGCACAATGGACACTATCCCAGTTTCCATCCAAATCTTGAGCTTCCAGCCCGGAAAGAGCACTCACAGACATGCTCTTCAGGCCTGAGCTTAGGACACATCCTGCACTACTTAAACTCTTAATCTCTCACTCTTTCACGCATTTCTCCACTGCACTGTGCAATTGGTTCTGGTTTAGAACTGGGCTGGCAATGTAAAGACTGCAGTGAATGAGACAATCTGGGTGAATCTCACACACAAAAAAAGGAAAACATCAGAAATCCCACCCACACCAATGCTCTGTAGCCTACTGCCATGGTCACTAAACTTTCCTGACTTAGAATCAGGGTTGGTAACTGAGTTCGGTTTCTTTTTCAAAATGAATTTATGAGCCAGATCTTTTAAGTGAATCAAAAAGATACAGTGTGACCACTGTAGTCCGACTGTGATGAATGATTGAATCTTATGAGCTACTTCTTTTTTTAGTGAATCAAAAACATACTGTATGACCACTTAAGTTCAATTCCCAAACAAGTGAATCTTTTGAGCTGGTCTTTTTACTGAATCAAACACATACAGCACAACAAGCATAGTCCAGTTGTCGCAAGAAATTAATTTGTGAGCTGGATCTTTTTAGTGTATCAAAAACATACAGTGTGACAACTGCTGAATGAATGAATCTTTTGAGTATAGATTCTTTTTCCTTTTTTTTTATTTATTCTTTTTAGTAAACATATTGACAATTATAGCCCACTTCCTGAATGAGGAATCTTTTAAGGCAATTATTTTTAGTGAATCAAACACCTACCGCATAACAATTGTAGTACAATTGCCAAACAAATGATCTGAGCCAGACATTTTTAGTGAATCACTAACCACTGTAGTCAGATTATCAAATGAATTAATCTTATAAATCGGTTCTTATAAGTGAATCAAACTACATACAGCACAACCAGTGTAGTCCAATTCTCAAATGAGTGAATCTTTTTAGTCTGTTCGTTGGGGGGGGGGGGATGAGAATCAACATATACAGTCAAAAAAAACCACAAATAGTCCCAATTGTCCAATGAAGGATCCTTATAGATTTGGTTCTTTTATTGAGCGGACCCCAGAGCACAAAAAGTGTAGCCCAATTTCTGAATGAGGAAATCTTTTAAGTGAGTTCTCTAATCAAAAACATACATCTAATAATTTCTTGCATTACACTGTGCTTAATGCTTTTGGGCAAGTAGTTACAGACTGGCTTTTTTGTATTTACAACATTTAGAATAAAGAATTCTCCAAAATCTTTAAGAGTCGTCAAACCAAATCAATTACCTTACATACGAGTTCCATTCCCGGCAAAATTAATTAAGATTCCCCTTCAGGAACTCGAGCTGCGTCGAGTCGCTTTGGGAACGCCCTTGCGTGACCACGTTCTGAACCACGTGTCAAATCAGTCCAATGGAGCAGCGAGACGTCATGAGTGGGGTGACGTAAGCACCAGAAAGCATGAAAGCGCATCCGGCCGGGCGCAAACCAGTTTCTGCTCTTCAGTAGCGCTTTGTGTATGTGTCTGTCTATTTACTGTTTTCTGTCCGCACAAGCATATATAAAAAACGATCATGAAAAAGTCTGTGGCAAGCGAACGGCATTACAAACGCTGTGTTTCTCCCTGCCCACGATATCTGGCGGCAGGGGATACACACGATGTGTGTGTCGTTTGTTTAGGAGCAGAGCATGCGCGGTCAGCTTTCGAGCAGCTGATTGTCTTCACTGCGAGCTCTCGCTGCGCACGCTCCGCTCTCACCTGGCCATGTTTGATGAGAGCGGCCATGCTCGCAATCCCGCTGACAGCGGTCCCGCTGTTACTGAGGCACAGCGCAGACTGTTGTCGTGAGGATCGCGGGTGGATTTAGCGGAGGGATCCGAGACGGGCTCGGCCTTTTCTCGGTCCTCACCCGCTAGATCCACAGCTCTCTCTTTTCCCCTTTTTTCCTCGCGCCCCCCCCCGCGCGAGAGAGAGAGCCAGACGCTTCATCTATCTTCCTCCGAGGAGGTGGATGTGATGAGTGTCGAGACAGAGGAGACTGTGGACTCGCCACCACAGTCCCTCGCGTATGAGGTGTTATTTTTTATTTGGGGGCTGATTCGCGCCAAAATAAAAATAAAATAAAATAAAAAGCTGTTTGGGCCAGCCAGAACAGGACTCTCGTCCCTAAAAATACTTAGACAGCATGTTCTGATCCAGCATCACAGCCCTTCACGACAGGGCTTCCGTTTTTCCCCCGATCTCCCTGCGGAGTGCAAGATCGTGGGTAGAACCCGTACTCATCCCCCGTATTACAGCCCCACAGTCTCCGAAGATTCAACGAACATCGTGGTGCTTGAATGATAAGGTATATGTGGCTATGCCTTTGTTTGAGCAGACTCTTTCGTTTATCTCTCCCCCATCCTCGCATCGGCCTCTGAAGGCCCGAAGCTTCCCACCAAGCCGTTAGGCTTACATTCGAGTCGGTTTGGAAAGCTTATAACTGCGGTAGGTCTGCTGGCGCATGTTTTGCACACCATGGTGTTTGTTTACAAGCATACCAGGCTGACCTGCTCGGGGTGGGGCTCCTGAGCGAGCAGCAGTCCAAGTCATAAAGCTCCTTATATCGCCAGTCTCAAAAACAGAGCGTTTCAACCCGCACCCCTCCACAGAAAGATTGGGGGTCGGGGCGATGCTCTCAGTTGGGTTCTTAGGGACCGAAAAATCGGATCTGCTGACCGTGTATTTTGTCTAATAGTGACCTCGGCGAATGGTCCTCCCATTGTCAGGTCCCTGAGGGCAGCCCACCTGGGGAGGAAAGGATAACATTTCAGTATACGGTGCCCAATCCTCCTCATTGCCCTCACGGAGGCTTATTGATACCCCTGCCACCCTCGGTGCTTCAGGGCTTAGTGAGCTCCGACGAGTGAAATTCCCGGCTGCCGCCCGGCAATGGTACTGCACGGGAGAGCTCGCCCCCTCAAGTTAGGGTGCTACAGCAGTCAGGTCGGTTGTTCCTTCAGTGCCCTCATTGAGGTTCATTGATACCCCTGCCACCTAGGTGCTTCAGGGCTCAGTGAGCTCCGACAAGCGAATTCCCCAGCTGCCGCCCAGCAACGGTATGGCACGGGAGAGCTCGCCCCCTCATGTGAGGGTGCTACAGCAGTCGGGTCGTTTGTTCCCTCAGTGCCCTCATGGAGGTTTATTGATACCCCTGCCACCCTCTGTGCTTCAGGGTTCAGTGAGCTCCGATGAGCGAAATTCCCAGCTGCCGAATGGCAACGGTACGGCACGGGAGAGCTTTCCCCCTCAAGTGAGGGTGCTACAGCATTCAGGTCGGTCGTTCCCTGCCAGTCATCCACTTCAGGGCACCGAACTGTCTCCTCTAATAAAAGCAGAGGCCATCCTCGAGAGGCTGGTTCCCTTAGTAGAATTTCTGGTAGCGTGGAAACTTCTACCAAATATCCCAAAATGGGTCCTGCAGATTGTAGAGAAGGTTACAGAATCCAGTTCGGTTCTCCTCCGCCTTGTTTCAATGGGGTCATTCCCACTCTGGTGGGCTCTGAGCAGGCTCTGGTAATGGAACAAGATGTAGATACTCTCTTGAGGAAGGGGGCTGTAGAACGTGTTCCTCCTCTCTCGAGAGTGTCCGGGTTCTACAGCTGTTACTTCATTGTTCCGAAGAAGGATGGGGGGGGTGCGACTTCGGTGCCTCAGGGCTCAGTGAGCTCAGACGAGTGAATTCCCAGCTGCCGCCCGGCAACGGTACGGCACGGGTGAGCTTGCCCCCTCAAGTGAGGGTGCTACAGCGGTCGGGTCGGTTGTTCCCTCAGTGCCATCTTGGAGGTTCATTGATACTCCTGCCACCTCGGTGCTTCAGGGCTCAGTGAGCTCCGACGAGCGAAATTCCCAGCTGGCACCTGGCAACGGTACGGCATGGGAGAGCTCACCCCCTCAATTGAGGGTGCTACAGCAGTCAGTCGGTCGTTCCCTGCCGGTCATTTACCCGCTTCCGGGCACCGAATTGGCCTCCTCTATAATACCAGAACAAAACGCCAGCCTCGAGAGTTTGGTTCCCTTAGTAGATTTTCTGGTATTGTGGAAACTTCTACCAAATATCTCAATATGGGTCCTGCAGATTGTAGAGAAAGGTTACAGAATCCAGTTCGGTTCTCGTCCGTCTTGTTTCAACGGGGTCATCCCCACACTAGTGGGCCCCGAGCAGGCTCTGGTAATGGAACAAGAAGTAGTTACTCTCTTGAGGAAGGGGGCCATAGAACGTGTTCCTCCTCTCTCGAGAGGGTGTCCGGGTTCTACAGCCGTTACTTAATCGTTCCGAAGAAGGATGGGGGGTTTGCGTCGGATCTTAGATCTCCGTCTTCGGAACCGCGCTATCAAACGGCTTCGGTACAAGATGCTCATTATCAAGCAGATAGTATCTCAGATCCAGTCCGAGGACTGGTTTGTTACGATAGATCTCAAAGACGCTTATTTCCATGTTTCCATCCTCCCTCAACAAGTTCCTGAGGTTTGCTTTCGGGGGCGAAGCATACCAATATAGAGTTCTTCCCTTCGGCCTGTCACTCTCACCCTGCACCCTGCACTTTCACGAAGTGTGTGGATGCTGCTCTGGCTCCACTGCGACTCCAGGGCATCCACATACTCAATTATATCGACGATTGGTTGATACTAGCTCAATCGGAGCAGTTGGCGGCTCGGCATCGAGATGTCGTCCCCGCCCATACGAGAGAGCTGGGGTTAAAACTAAACGCCAAGAAGAGTGTTCTTTCTCCACTACAGAGAACCACTTATTTAGGCGTGGTGTGGGACTCAACCTCGATGCGGGCACGTCTGTCTCCTGCTCGAATCGGGTCAATCCTCACGACAGTCACGAGGGTAAGAGAAGGCCAGTCACTCACTGTCAAACAGTTTCAGAGGCTGTTGGGCCTGATGGCAGCGGCGTCCAACGTGATACCTTTTGGTCTGCTGTACATGAGACCTTTGCAGTGATGGCTCATGACCAAGGGGTTCTCCCTGAGGGGAAATCTGCTTTGCATGCTCAAGGTCACGCGGAGGTTCTTATGTGCCTTAGACATGTGGAGGAAACGTTGTTTCCTGGTTCAAGGCCCGAGGTTAGGGGCTCCTTGTCGTCGCGTAAGGCTAACGACAGATGCCTCTCTCACGGACTGGGGGGTGGTCATGAGTGGCCGCTCTGCCCAAGGTCTGTTGGAAGGCCATCATCTCACGTGGCACATCAACTGCCGGGAGATGCTGGCCGTGTTTCGAGCTCTGGCACACTTACTTCCAGACCTAAGGGGGCATCATGCGTTTGTCCCAAACAGACAACATCGCGTGGTCTCCTACATACATCGCGGAGTTTTGGAAGCTGTTGGCAGGGCCCCTGAGGGGGCACAGCTCCTAGCATCTGGTCTCTCAGCTGAGGTTGTTGAGACTATACTCCAGTCCATAGCTCCCGCCACTAGGAAACAGTATGTCTTGAAGTGGAAACTTTTCGCTTCATTGTGCGGACAGTGACTGCAGGACCCAGATAACTGCCCAATTGGTACAGCTCTGGAGTTTCTGCAGGAGCATTTTTCCTCAGGGTTATCTCCCTCCACTCTAAAGGTATACGTGACGGCCTTAGCTGCTTACCACGCCCTTATGGGTGGTCAATCATTGGGAAGACACACACTTGCCACTCGTTTCCTCCGTGGCAACCTGAGGCTGAGGCCGGTACAGCGCACAAAGGTGCCCTCATGGGACCTGGCTGTTGTTCTGGAGGGCTCATGCAATGCCCCCTTTGAAACCATAGAAGAAGTTCGGTCAAGTTGCTCACGCTCAAGACCATATTTCTCCTCGCTATTTCCTCACTAAAAAAATCGAGGATCTTCAGGCACTTTCTGTTTCATGCCTAGAATTTGCTCCAGGCATGGTTAGGGCAATCCTTTACCCGAGGGCCGGGTATGTCACTAAGGTGCCCACTTCTTCACCAGGGACCATAGTACTTCAGGCATTCTGTCCTCACCCGTACCAGGAAGTAGGCCAAGAAAGGCGTAATCTGCTCTGTCCAGTGCGAGCACTGGACGCTTACGCACACAGAGATGCCCCGTGGCGTAAGGCAGATCAGCTTTTTGTTTGTTTTGGTCCGTCATAGAAGTGATTTTCCGTCGACCAAGCAGACTACGGGTAGGTGGGTGGTCGAGGCCATCTCACTAGCCTACGATTCCTCTGGCCTCCCGTCACCTATGGGGTCAGAGCGCACTGGACCAGGAGTATGGTGGCCTCCAAGGCTTTCAGCTTGGTGTGGCCTTGCAGGATATTTGTGCTGTGGCGGGCTGGTCCTCTTCACACACTTTTGTCCGCTTTTACAACCCAGACCTGGCTTCTACCCCAGGTTCCCAAGCTCTCTCTTCATGATGTGCTCATAAGATACACACACAAGCAGGCACTTGGTAGTATGGCGCAGTTGGTATTATCGTTCCCAAAGCGAATCTCGACGCAACTCGAGTTCCTGAAGGGGAACATCTCAAGGTTACGTATGTAACCATGGTTCCCAGAGGGAACGAGACGCTGCGTCTCTTTTGCCATACTCCCTGCATCCCTGCAGGCGCTGCTTCATCGAAGCTGGTTTGCGCTCTGCTAGATGCGCTTTTATACTTTCTGTTGCTTACGTCACCCCGCTCGTGACGTCTTGCTACTCCATTGGGCTGATTTGACACTTGCTTCAGAACGCGGTCACGCAAGGGGCGTTTCCAAAGCGACTCGACGCAGCGTCTCGTTCCCTCGGGGAACCATGGTTACATACGTAACCTAGAGACGTTTTTTGTGTTTACACACACTCGGTCTATCCTCTATCTCCCGAACTCATACTCACAAAACCATGTAGTATACTATACTTAATTTATCTATCAGTTAATATATTTATGACTAAAACATTAATTAAATATTTGAACAAATTCTTCTGTTCCAATTACGACTGTCAATTGATTAAAAAGTCAAATGAATCAATTAAAATCCTCATATAAATATAATATAAATCACATTTAATACAATATGAAATCACATAAACATCACATTTTTCCCCCTGATTTTAGGAGAAAACACGTCCCAGGCCTTTCTTTGTGAGCTTCACTTGTCCTATCCTCATTTGAACGGAGTGTTTAACCTGAGGTTCCTCCAGTAAGTTTCTTACGATAAAAGCTTCTGCTGAAAGAGAAATAACTCCTTTTGCTTTCTTTGTCTCTTAGTGTTGAAATCGTTCATCATTCACATAAGGGGAAATTTGGATGTTCTAGCATGCTTACACTTTGTAAGAACATTCATTTATTTGTCTTTTCTCTGTGTATTTGTGGAAAGATGTATGTTTCTTTTGTGCAGACTCTGGGTAGTCAAATTTGTTTTTCTGTCTCCTCATCTGCTATCTCTTGGTTTATTTTTGTCTTAACTAATTTGTACATCAGTCTGTCTCTCTTGAATTTCTCTTTGCTTGTATTAGTCTAACTGGCCATTCACACAGGTCACATTCTTTTTTTTCCCTTTATCACATTTCCCCGAGCAACGTTATGAATTGGAAATCAGTTTGACGGCAATAACATTGTATATTATATAGGCCCTCTTTGATTTCACTATTTACTAATCAGCCACAACATTTTATGTCATATTAATTCTTTACAAGCTATATTCTGTATGCATAAACTTATGTAGCTACACCACCCATCATACTGTCACGAGTTCTGTTTTTTACATGAGATATATATATATAGCAATAGAAACACACAAAGAGATAGAACGACAGACAGACAGACTGATAGACAGAAAAAGCTATAGGCAGACAGACAGAGTGACAGACAGAGCTATAGACAGACAGCAACAGACAGACAGACTGACAGACAGAGCTATAGGCAGACAGACAGATTGACAGACAGACAGAGCTATAGACAGACAGCAACAGACAGACAGACTGACTGACAGAGCTATAGGCAGACAGACAGTGACAGACAGACAGACAAATGCTATAGACAGACAGACAAAGATATAGGCAGACAGAGCTATAGACAGACAGAGTTACAGACTGACGGAGCTATAGACAGACAGCAACAGACAGACAGACCGACAGACAGAGCTATAGGCAGACAGACAGTGACAGACAGACAAAGCTACAGACAGACAGACAGACAGACAGACAGACAAAGATATAGGCAGACAGAGCTATAGACAGACAGAGTTACAGTCAGATGGAGCTATAGACAGACATACAGACAAAGCTATAGACAGACAGACAGACAGGCAGACAGACAAATAGACAAGCTATGTTGTCCAACAAAACGATACATTTTAAAGACTATGGAAACAAATAAAGTGAATGTAACCATGTAAGCCTTTATATTATGTGCAAAAAATGCACTTCTGACAGAAAAATGGAAATATTTCCATGGCTTTCTAACATTTACAGATGGAGAATATAACTGTGAAATGTAAGTTATGCATTCAGGAACACAGCACATCTCAAACACATTAAACAGCGCGAGTAGCCTAGCGCTGTTTACACAGCCTTTCTGTCAGAGTATCTGACGGGCCGAGCCGCTTAAACTAATATGCGAAACGAAACTATAAACTATGTCTTACCAGTTTTTAAAGGCCTTAATATGAAGCTTGTCACATGTTTAGAACAAACTGGATCATGCACTTTCTCCGCAGCAGCTCAGTCTGTGTCCTCCGCTATATTTTCAGATGTGCTCGTATCAAACTACTGTATATCGATATAAACAGCATTGCCTCATATCGTATCGCTTATAAAGAAAATATCGATATATCGTACAAACTCGATATTAGGGATGCACCGAAATGAAAATTCTTGGCCGAAGCCGAACAAAATGAAACACTGGACCGAAGGCCGAATAAACCGAACGGTTTTTTTGCATGTTTTTTTCCCCCCATTTTGCCATTTTGATCACCATGCATAAATTAAATGCCAAAATGTACTTTAAAAATATTTACTTAACACTGAAAATTTTTTAACATTCTAGCAGACGTTATACCAATAAAACACAATTTAACTTAAAATTAATAAGTTAGTAAAATAATATTTTTTTGCCATTTTTGAGACCCCCTTCTTGAATCAGGCATGTATTTTTTTTTACTGTACAAATAAATGCAGCCTTGCTGAGCAGAAAATACTTCTTTTAAAACATTAGGAAATATTACAGATCCCAGTCTGAAACACTAGGTGGAATGCTATAATAAATGTATTAATAGAGATGTTGCAATTATTATTATCCTTATTATTGTCTTTTTTGTTTTATTTTACAGAACCACAGTACAATTACAATAATAACATTATTAATGTTGATGGAGTTCTTGCTTTTTGTCAGCTTTTATTTTGGCAGAAACCAGCAGGAAGACCTCAGTGCTTCTTTTTGTTGACAACAGTAGATCTATAAATATATCTCAGTTAAACGCGCAGTTAGGGAGATACGTTTGTTGCCGTTCGTCATTGTCACATGCCCTTGTTACAAATCATAAAAATGTTACTGAGCAACTGACAAATAACACTATTTCAGCGCAGATTTTTCTCATGTTTTGGACTTTGAACCCTGGCTAACGAGCTCATGCAACGCTGTTTGAATACATGCGATTCGTGCGTGTATTAGAAAACACAGACAGACAGACTGACAGAGCTATAGACAAACGGAATAATCAACTCTGCAATCCTCCAAAGAAATATTTACTGAATTACACTAAATTTTTATGATTTGTTTATAATCATGCAGGGTAGAATAAAATTACAACCTGCAGTGCCGGCCCTATGTGCCAAACACAAAAGAAGAAAAAAACAGTTATGTGTGGTTTAACAGTCCTTAAGTCACATTATTTACTTCTCTTTTCCTCTGTAATTAGTCTAACTACTGTGTCTTCAAACACGTCCCATTAACTGAGGCAACTCCTCTCTAAACCGTGAGCTCTCAATGACCCCAGCATCACACTGCCATCAAAACAATGTGCAAGCGTCCAAATGGAGAAGCTGTTCTCTTTGTGCACCCCAGACCATAACGGCCAGCATTACACCATTGAAGGTTTAACTGGACTAAGAGGAGAGTAAATTGATTGAGACTGACTGGCTCGTAAGCTTATAGCAGCTTACAGCCAAATCTTTACATCATCAGCACAGAGGCTTTACTGAAGATGACGCCAACCGCTCTGGAACACATTTGCCAATCAGCATTACGAGCAACTGAGGGGCTCGGGAAATTAGCTCAAACGTATATAGACAGAGTGAAAAAGCATGTGAGAGTCTGAAAGTCAATGGTCTTAAAGGACAAGCAAGAATGATCAGAATGCAACTTTTGCTTCCTTTTAACTAATTTATTCCGCCTAATTGTGCAGCTTTTTCATGACATGACAAAAAAACTCAAAAATGAGCCAAAAGAAGAAAGATTTGTATTGAAAATGAAGGCTAAAACCATAACTGGGGAAAATATAGATATACATATATACATTGCTGAGACTTCAAATTAAATTAAAAATATGATACCAAAGCTCCTTTGTGGAATCATAGAATTAATTCCTTCGCATTTAAGTGACAAATAAAAAATAATTAAAAAAGAAAGAAAGAAAAATGTACAGAAAACGAAAAAAAGAAAACGTGACAGAAAGAAAGAAAGAAAAGCCTACCTATTGATGCATCTTTTCTTTGTGGACTCCACACCAGGAAACTCCAAGAATCTGGAGATAAACAGAAAAAAACAAGCTCAGTGATGCACTAATTACTTATACTGCAATCTGCATATGCAGTCAAACCAATCACAACATCTCTAAACCAAGCACAAAATATCACAACCCAGGCTCACGCAAAATACAGGCCTCTAAATACATTTCTGCAACACCGTTATTATGTACCTTACTGCACTTTTCGCGGCAGTTTCAAAGTGAAATGTCTAGTGAGTAGCACTAAAACACAGGTTCAATACGTGGCCCTGGCACATTTTTTTACTTTGATATAGGCACGTATTGCTGTGTTTTTAATTTTGCTGCGGTTCATAATTCAAATATCCGGGGAGTGTCGCTAAAAGTTATCGTGTTGGGAATATCCCTTACACCAAACCCAACCGTAAACATACCCGATAGTGTTAACAAATGCAAAACTGATATAAAAATGCATTTGTTGATGCAACCCGGCCACTTTGAAATTCCGTCTTGCAGTTTTGCATGTTTTGTTGAGCATAGTTTTCACCCCTGGTTTTCGTACCGTAGCTTCTTCACTCACTACCTTCCGACTATGAGCTACCGAACATGAAAACCAATACATATGCAGCTTGGCATATGTGATCGCTACATTAAAGTATCAAGTTTGAAATCTCGAGCATGCTTAACAGGGTTTTGAATATATAACATAATATTCCTCAAGTAATTGTGCGAAAATTAGGCCCTTTTAGTAGCAAAAAACACCTAAAAAGTGCTGGGTTGTTTCCACCCAACTTTGGGTCAAATATGGACCAACCCAACTGTTGGGTTACATTTTTAACAATACTTTTTAACCCAAAGTTGGGTTAGTCCATATTTGACCCAAAGTTGGGTTGAAACAACCCAGCATTTTTTAGAGTGTAATCGAAACTGTGGACATGTAAATCATACTTTGTGTGAAAAGGAATAAAAGTTGTTAGAGTTTTACTGCCTCTAGTGTTCATTTCAACTGGAAACTGCAGCGATTCGTATGTATAGGTACATTTTTTCAATTTTGCAGAAATGTATTTAGAGGCACATATTTCGAAAGAACCGAAACAAGAAAGTGTGTTTTTCATCACTTCTTATTGTTTAGTTGCATTGGACTTGGTTTGAATAGGCATTAGCATGTTTTAGCCATTACCATTTGCATAATCTTCACCACAAAAATGACAAAAAAAAAAGATTTTTCTGTTTGTTTGCTTGCTTTTATTTTGGCAACTTGGACATTATCAAGCTATCAAAAAATACAATAAATAGACAATAAATGTAATTATCATACATCAAATCAATGCAATATAAATTAGTATTCATTTAAATAAATAAATAAATAAATACATACATCATTTAAAAGTTAATTATGAGTTTCAATAATATCAAACTGGAATAACTCTTGCACCCCCACTTTCTTTGCCTATTGAATAAGACTGAAATGTGTTGCAATGACATTTAAAATATATATTTTCACTTTGAAGAAAATCCATTCACCTTTAAGATGTGTTACAAAATATATTCACTTAGATCTGTTCACTTACAAGATTTGTTCACTTAGCTCTAAAACAGTGATTCCTTTATGACCAAAATACTGTCTTTCTAATTGTATATGTCCACATGAGCACTTAAAACACTTCAGTGTAGCACTTCAAAACCACTTCTTTGGCTTTTATCAACCATAGGTGCTGGACAGGAAACACCTGCTGACATGGCCTACACTCATCCATCAATGTCTCATTGTTATTACTAATTAGCATATGGCAGTGCATCAGGAGGTTACTCCATTGTGTGTACTTGGCGTAGTCAGCAGGTTTGGGTGAATATAGTGCAGCAATCAGTTTCAGTTATGAACCTGCCACGTAAAAGAGTTAAGCATGAGGACACCACAAATAGCACAATCTGTGTTGTTACGACGTACACCTTACCTCTAACCTCTCTTCATTATGTAAATGTCTGACACACACACTCAGCTGGACTTCGAAGCCAGGCTGCCACGACCCTTGGAAAGCACAAGTGGAACACGTAGGCTAATTGTATGAGCAACAGCTTCTCCTCAGACCAAGACATTTTTGGTGGAAAAATAGAGACTCAAATTGGACGTGAGATTTGCTTTTGCTGCGGCTGTTGCGCTCTCTTTCGCCGAGACCCTCACTGTTCTTTAAGTATTCCCACAATGCCACGGCACGTGTAATGTCATGAACTTTCATTATTCACCGCTCAATAGAGGAAAAACAACTTTCAGATATAATAGAAATGGAAAGATTTGCTCCACTAAGCCCCTGCTGGCTACGGCAGGACTCTTGCTTCTACTCTCAACTTCTGCCAAGATCTGAAGAGCTGTTGACTTGTCTGGTACTGCTGGCGAGCCCATGTGAAAATGTAAGATCTCTAGGACCAGAATGAGAACCACTGATGATGTGAATACTAGCAGAAATAATGAACCAAACATGCACAAACACACATGGATAATGCAGTATACACATGCTAAGATCAGTGTTGGCTACAGATGCCAACATACAGTGTTTCATTTGCAGTACATCAATCAAAGTAGGATGCCATATTAGAGAAATAGGATTAATCTATGTGTAAACTGCAAATAATTTGTTTGTAAAAAATATGGCCAAATGCAAACTAAAACTTTGGCTCAGTTGACTAAAACTCGGGCAGAATGTCAGTTATGGGCAATAAATAATAAAGAGTCATAAATAAAATATTTTTAAAAACCACAAACAAAAAATACAACAAAACAAAACTCAAAATTAAGACTACGCAACAAAACAAAAAAACACAAAACAAATTTTTTTTAAATCACAAAAAAAAAACATGACAAAGCACAAACAAAAAATACGACAAAACAAAACTCAAAATAAAAACTACGCAACAAAACAAAAAAACACAAAACAATTGAAAAAAAACACAAAACAAAAACATGACAAAGCACAAACAAAAAACTCAAAAAAGACTAAAACACCACAAAAAAAGAAATACATTTAATGTGCATTTTAAATATTGTAATGTGCCCCTCCTACTTTGTTCCTATTTGATATTCAATGGATAGCCAACCATCCTTCATACTGGATGCTGGAGACACTTTCCCTTAAACCAAAACATTAACCCACACAAAGCAAACATATAAAATGCTGTGTTGTTTCTGTATGCACAAATTCTCTTAAACTGGAAATACAAACCGTATAATTTATGTCTCTTACCCAAACTGAGCCCTTGATTTTGTGCATTTGGAAAGAAGACGACCATCAATAAGAAAAGCAATGGTGCAGCTTAAGACGGATCCGACCCAAAATGAACACGGCCTTTTATATGTGAGATTAAAATGTGTTTACACAACCTCAGATTTTTTCTCTCTGTACTCTATACGTACTCTATAAGTTACTCAAAGGTTTGTGTTTCAGTCATGTCCCTTGTTAATCACTGTCACATGTTCAATCTTAAGTGCAGAGAGTCTGAATAAAATCATCTCTTCTCAGAGTCGCTCTAAAATTACTACCTATAAATTTATTGGTCTAAGTATAAGGGGAAATATTTGTATAAATAATTATGTAAATATTCTGTGTAAAGACGTAGATTGCTATTTATTTACATATATGATTGTGGAAAAACATGTACATTTATGTTTTGTTTAGTTTTTTTCCGCCATGACAATCATAGAGTGCATTATGAAACTTTGCTCAAAAAGCACAAAATACAACAAAGACAACAAAACTCAACATAAAACAAAACAATACAAAACAACAAAACACAACAAAACAAAACAAAACAAAAAAAAAAAAAAAAAAAAAAAAGGGGGGAGGGGGGGGAATGAAAAACCTGGACATAATGCCCGCATGTAGTAGAGAATGACATTTAAAGCTGTCACCAAATGCAAACCCCAAAATAATGACAATTTCCAACAGATTCCCCCCTCTCCAATTGTGTTTGGAGCAAACAGATATCCTTCATAGCTCTGGCATGTCGCTTCATGCTGAATAAACTACACCAATAGAACCATGACCCATGGTGTTTCATGTTGATAATTTGGCACACATCTCCACATCAAATTGGCAAGTATAATATAACATAGCGCCTGATCATTTGATAAACCTGACACAGGAACCTAAATCCCCACTGATCATACATGTCTATACATCTTTTATTCCTACGGGGTGCGTTGAGACTCTGAAAGAGCTTCTCTGTTAGAAAGCCTTCTGCTTCACGCAACATTTCTAAATACTGCCGTGAAGACGATTTGCACAGCTTCTCCAATGCAACTGCAGCATGACTCAGCTCCGGCCACAACATTATTAATCTCACTGAAAAAGCACCCCCCCCCCCCCTCCCCCTCCCCCCAAAAAAACCCCAAACTGGGAGTTTTTTCTGCGGTACACCCCGACCTATCGCCAGAAGCTAGCAGACCAAGCTAAAATCCAGACACGAATGACACCACACTTTCCAAACCTTAGGTCAACCAAGACCACTTCAAAATTATCATAATTATCAACAGTAACAGAACTGAAACATCACTGCCCCTTCTCGCTGCTTTTAATGCTGTCGTAAAGAAAAACCAACTAGCCAAACGATTTTGCACTGCAGCATATGGACAAATGCCCACTGAAATGATATCTGAGAAAAGGTAAGTGTGTTTTTTTTCTTGCTGGCTTTTACCTTCCAAACAGACTTTGTGTGTGAATGGCTGAATAGTAGAGGGCCAAACAGTCGGGCCTAAAAACAGAAAGAGGAAAAGGAAACTAATGAAAGAATAGCCACGGAGGGTGTCCCTTCTGAAACAACTCAGTCAAAAGCAGTGAGACCTTCGAAAAACCTACAATAACACATAAAAACAGAAGTGCCCTCCAGTGAACCCATCACAAAGTCTCAGGGAAGGGTTCAGTGGTCTGGGTTTGGATGATGATGTAAGTCGACTGCCTCCAGCACTGCACTGAGCCTAAAGCCGGGTCCAAACAGAGCTCATAAGTCTGTACGGATTTTGTGTAGAAACAAGGAGCACAAACCTAGTTCACGGGTTCTTAAACTTATAGACCGCAGACTTCTGGAGGTCCATGAAGAATTCTTAGTGGTCTGAGAGGTAAACAAATTGTTAGAGTTAAAAAGACTTAAAATAAAAAAAGGGAAATTCAGAAAATACTTACTGTTTGATTTGATGTCAAGTGGCTTTGCCAATACATTTAAATGGTTAAAGTGGTGCATCACTAAAAAAAGTTAGAGAACCACCGACTTTGATCAACAAACAAACATATGGATACATTTGACCAACAGGACAGGTTTCTGACATGGTTTGCAATGACCAAGCCCAACAGGACCCGATAAACTGTTGGATTTTTGCCAGGTTCCAGTTTTTACATAGACAATCTTTGCATTTGGCACTTCTTGCAATTTAATGTTCTGAATAGGTTCGGTAAAATTTGGCTGCCAGGTTTGGGCTTCGTTTGTAGACCTCTGTGCCTGAAAATGTCTATGAGAAATTATTATCTTTTGTTTATTATGTAAAACCAGTTCATACAAGATATTTATAGAGCCAATGTCAAAAGGGAGAAGAACTGCCAAATTAATGCTTGCCAAACATCTTTGTAGATGCAGTCAAAGTCAATTACAAGAAAGAAAAATAAACAGAAAGGAAAAAAACGCACTAACAAACAAAAAAACTAACTCTTAAATAAACACAAACATTCAAAAACCAAAACACTCAAAAAGCTAACTAAAAAATTAAAACATTCAAACAAACAAAAAAAATCTTAAACATTTAAAAAACACTCAAACAAAAAAACATTCAAACAAACAAAAAACAAACTCAAACTTTCAAAAGAAACAAACAAACACTCAAAAAAAACATTCAAAAACTAAAACATTCAAACAAAGTAATAAATAAACTAAAACATTCAAACAAAATAACTCACAAAAAAACTACTCAAACAAATAAATAAACAAATAAATGTTTCACAACTTATTTCATTATTCAAGTTTAAATCATCCGGGATTGTTTGAACGGTACAACGAATCCTTTCTCTACGCACCCTCTAGAATTCCTTGTGATTTACATTTTTTAAGTTTCTCGAAGAAACTGATGAGTAGATGGCTGGGAGAAGAAAAAGTTTAGCTTCCAAGTTTATTTTTTGTTGAAAGCACCCAATAAATCTGCCTAGAGCTGAGGCAAGTGTTCAGAGAAGTAACAACAGCACTATGATGAGTTGAACACATCACACCAGGAGTCGAACGGCAAAGCCCTGCATGTGGACCTCTCAGCCATAAACTGCATCCTAAACCCCCGACTCAAAAGCCTGCGAGAACACCGCGGCCCGCGGCAGGAAGATGCCACGATCTTTTGCATGGGCGAATACATCAAGAGAGTTGAATACAACAAGTGTGTGATTTCCACTTCAACCAAGTGTTTGCCTTGGAATACTGGAAACCACAAAAATCCTAAGCTCTATTATTGTGTGAAGTGTGGATCAAAGTTATGGATCCCTGTTGGAGCCATTAATAATAAAAGAAATGTGATAGGCCAGCACACCCTTTGGAGTATAACACAGATCTCCTACATACAGATCTGCAGTTTTCAGAGTCTCCTACAATCATGTCTCCTACAGAAGCCCTTTGTGATTCATGTTCTCTGATGAGTGTATCTTTTGCATCGCCGTTTTGAGTTTGTAAGGTGTATGGCCCTATTTTTTTTCCTCATTTTTATTTCTTTTTGGATTGTGTATTAATGAGGGAATTACATTTCAGCAATCAAAAAGCATGTGTAATTAATTGAAATCATGAAACTTACTAAATTCAACCACAATTTCTTTTAAAGTTTAGTAGAAATTACATTTTTTATGGCCTTATGAAATCAGTTTTATTTTTCCCTAAATTACATTTTATTTTTCCATTTTTTACCCTAATGAATTCAGGATTTCTGGATTCTTTTTTGTCTTGTTTCCCCTATTTTATTTTTTTCTGTTTTTAATGGTTAAACTAACTTTTAGTAATCAAAAGCATGTCTAATTAAATAAAATCATGAAACAAATACAATATATATTTTTATAAAGTTATATAAAAAAAAAAGTTACAAAAAAAACATCTCAGGGCCTATGAAATCAGTTTTATTTTTCCCACATTCTGTGTTTTGTTTTAATTTTTAGTATTCAATCTTTTAATTAAGTTTTGATAATCAATTAAACTCATAAAACTTTAACAATTTAATAATTTATTTTAATATTTACAATAATAGGATTTTTTTTCTTCAGAAATTACCTTTGAGACCTTTGAGTTTATGTTTATGTGACATGGTAGTTTTTAATCAAATGAAATGGTGAAATGCTTGTGAGCAGCTCTATGTTTTTCCGCATTACAGATATCATAGGGCCCTAAAGTGGTGTGAAGGTTAAAAATTGAGGCAGATGAAGCCTTTAAGGTCTCAGTCTGCTAGGAGCCAGTTCTGTCAGGTGGTTGTCACTAAGAGTGTGTGTAAGAGTGGGGCCGAGAGCCTCAGTCCATCAGCTGGCGGACAAAGAGGGCACTGTCCCAGCAGGGATGGCCTGCCCAACTAGGATTGATGGGGTGGTGTTGAAGGATGGAGATAGCAACCCAAACAGACGGTCTTTCACAACCTGACCAGTACCAGGGGCTTGTTTGGGGGCCGTGGTCCCCGTCAACACCTCTAAGCCCTGGCGTGGACAGTAGGGCTCCCCGAACTGGCCCGACAGCAGCCTTTATATGATGTACTGGGATAATCCAGCCCCCTCAAAAAAAACCTTCAACAATTGCTCGTGTGTCCAGGCTGTAAGACATCTGTTGTATTTGGATGAGAAGGAAAATAGCTGTACTTACATTTGAGGAACTGGACAGATCAAATGTGATTATTTTCCAGTGTGTGACAAAGGTGGGTCTCTGGAACCGTATTCTCTTCTCGCAAAAATGAAAAAACATCGTTCAGCTCCAAAAATGGCTGAATCCCAGCCAAACCATATTTGATAGACTTAGAAGCAACTCTTTAAACGCCTAATTGTTGAATTTACAACTCAATGATGAATAAGAGTGTCTAAGATAAAGATAATGAAACATCTTTTGAAAAATATTGTTTAAAATGCATGTGCCAAGTTGTCAGTTTTATATGGTTTTGTATATCATTTTCAAGAAATGTTTCAATTTGTCGGCACTAGGGATGTTCGCTTTCATGTTTTTCCTGAGTCAACTCCGACTCCCGCTATAGGAATCGACTCCTTGAATCCATGTACATCAAAAAAAGGTCAGGAATAAGAAAACAAAATTTCAGATATTTTTTTCTGACACAAAGCACCCCTTTTATTAAAACAACACACCTTTAGCATAACTCCCTTAATTAGTCCAATTTAAAGATGACATTAAATTGAAATTATGAGTATAACTGTCGTTTCATTGTAGATTTAAAGTGGGAAAAGTCATGAGAAAGTGGGGGAGAGGGGGGAGGAGGAGGAGGAGGAGGGAGAGGAAGAGGACATGGTGAAGGAGGAGGGAGAGGAAGAGGACGTGGTGAAGGAGGAGGAGGATGAGGGAGAAGAAGGGCAAGGAGACAAGCAGTCTCAGATGAAATTCGAGCCACTTTAGTTGACCATGTCCTTGTCCATGGTATGACTATGAGGGAGGCTGGGCAACGAGTACAGCCAAATTTGAGTCGCTTCACCGTCACCTCCATCATCAGAACCTTCAGGGAGGAAAACAGGTAGGTGTACTTACAGTAAGACTGCTCTGTACAGTAACTTTAGAGTGCATACACTGTTGCACTATGCTACTGTAATAAAGAAATGCATCAAATTGCCTCGCATACAGATAGAGTTTCAGTATGTTTCCATTTTTCCTGTAAAAAGGATGTGTGACAGTTACAGTAATGAGTGCTTCTATTTTTGTAGGACACAGAGACGACCACCTAGTGGAGGCAGGCTAAGGCTTTTGTCGGAGGAGCAAGAGAGGGAGCTTGTAAACATGGTCATTGCCAATAATGTAATCCGCCTGCGAGAGATTCAAAGGAGAGTGATTGAGGATAATCATCATTTTCGAGGGATAAATGCCATCAGCCTCTCCACAATTGATCGTATCTTCCGAAAGCACCGGTTCCGGATGAAACAGGCGTACCGCGTCCCTTTCGAACGAAACTCTGACAGAGTGAAAGACCAAGGAGTGGAATATGTTCAGGTATTTTGATATCGTATGAAGTATTGTGTACCATCACAGTATAGCAGTTTATGCTGCCATTTGTGCCCTCTTGAACTGTGTGTTTCATGTGTTTTGCAGAGAATCTTTGAGATTGAAGGCCGGCCTGTTCCCCGTGAAATTATCTTTGTGGATGAGCCTGGTTTCAACCTGACCAAAAGAAGGAGAAGGGGGAGGAACATAATTGGCCATCGGGCTATTGTAAATGTCCCTGGTCAGCGCGGAGGGAATGTCACTATGTGTGCAGCCATCAGCCAACGAGGGGTACTCCACCGTCATGCCATTCTAGGACCCTATAACACTATGCTCCTCCTTGCTTTCCTTGACGGTCTAAGAGAGCACATGTTCCAGCTGGACCTCAGGGAACCAGCACAGCCAGAGCAGCCTCGTTACATTGTTGTTTGGGAAAATGTTTGCTTCCATCGCGCTGCTCTGGTTCTTGACTGGTTTACCAATAACCAGAGGTTTTCTAACATATTTCTGCCTGCATACTCTCCCTTTCTAAACCAAATAGAGGAGTTTTTTCGGCATGGCGGTGGAAAGTGCATGACCGAGAACCTTATATCCATGCTCACCTCCAGGCCATGGAAGAAGCCTGCCTAGACATATCAGTAGATGCATGCCAGGGGTGGATCAGGCATGCAAAAGGATTTTACCCTCGCTGCCTGGCTAGGGCCAATATAGCCTGTGATGTGGACAAGATTCTCTGGCCTGACCCAGAACAAATAAGGGATGCTGAGGCAGAATACATTTTTTTTTTTACAGTTGTGCTGTGTAATACATGAATGAATAAAAATGTGCCAATGTATAAATTGGTTGTGTCTTTTGTGTTCATGTGAAAATGGTTTTTGAGGGGGAGAACCACAAGCAACATAACTTACCAGTTTTGGATATATTGATTTGAATTTATTGCACCAGTGTGTAATACTATGTTGTAGTGTGTGTGTTTTTGAAAGCTTGTGTGTGATGTCTGAGGGAAAAGTTTGGTTTTTCAGCAAGAGTGAATGGTTTTGAGTGTAGAGCTTCATTTGACCTGAAAATAGGATGTTTGGGGAATTGGGTGAGACGTTATGGATTTGTGTTTACTGTTTTGAGAATACGACGCATAGTTTCAAGAAATGTGTTTAAGCAATCGACAAAAACTGTAATATTCATTACATTAATATATAATACCAATGAAACTACAAAGCTGGCACAGAACTGTTATATAATCTTGTGTACGAAATGTCCGCTCCACTTTGTTTACTGCCTTGCTAATATAGTCCACTCAAATGCGTGAATGTGGGCACTATATAGGGATTAGAGAATGAGTGAAGAACTAAGCGATTTCAGAGTTGACTCTGACTTTAGATTTATTCAGAGTTGAGGAATCGACTCTTTTGCATCACTAGTCAGAGCCAATCACCTTGTGGTTATGTTTCAGTCGAACTTTCTGATCTTTTTCTCCCACATTGCCTCTTGTCAAGTCTCTACTTCTCTATACAAAAAAAGGCAAAAACACCCTATATAAAATTTTACTTCTTACTTGGTTACGCCACATGACATTTTTAGAGTAATTAATATAAACTGTTCATATATTTAATAAGAATATATAGGAAAAGCTTCAATTTAATAAGAATATATAAGAAAAGTTTCTATTTAATGGCTCTAAAAATGTCATGCAGTGTAACCAAGTTAAAAAGAAACTATTTCCTTAGCCTGAACATATGTGAGTGTACACATCTTAATCATTTTCAAAAACTTTTTACAAATATTCTTCCAGGTAAAAAGTAATTCATTTAAATTTATTGATAAGTGTTACTTTTTGGGGATATGCACCACATGACATTTTACAACCAGAAATGAACTTGATTTTTTTTTTTAAAGTCAAATTATCTGATACTTTAAGAGGCCAACCTCTATGATATAATTTCCTGTTTTACAGCTTTTTTTCTGCATGTTGGTTTCACCACATGACATTCCAAAAAAATTTTAAATTTTACCAAAACAGCTTTTTTTAATTGTAATTTTTTAATTATTTTAATAAGTATTTTTTCTTTATTATGATATCAGGGAATTCAAGTTTATACACGTATGTGTATCGTTTTTTAAAAAGATCTGAGCAAATAAAATCATACCACTGGCACTTAAACTAACAAAGAGTTTAGTGTACTATGTGTCACACAGCTTTTTCACTGTTCACTTTGTTCTGGTTTATTTCGCACTGCCACCCAAATCTTAAAAGTGTGGAAAGATGAAGTAGAAGATAAATTGTTCATTGTTTCGGAAGCATTTGGCAAATAGGTCAGGGAACGGAGACACCGCATTCCCCCCAGGGAATCTAAAAAAGCAGAGTACATAAAGTCTCCCTTTTCCGTCTTCCAGCTTTCAGAAACAAGTTTCCCTTTCATAGGAATTTATCTGCAATGCAAAGCAAAGAAATGAACACCACAGTGTCAAACATAAGCAAACATGTTATGAATTATATGATGGTAGATAGATATTATGCAGGACAAAATTGTAGGTCTGTATAATTATGATTTCAAATGATCTCCGAATGATTGACGGCAACATCATGAGGTTTTGATAAAAGCTTTGAGAAACTCTGAGAAGCTCTGGTTTGTGGACAGGAAACGAGGGTGTGTACAGTCTTAAATGATTTTTCTGGTGAACATTACCCTTTATGAGCTTTAATTTGAGCCCTGAGGCAACCCTAATGCTAACCTTTACCCTATAAACCTAACCAGCCTCAAATAACTGATAATTTCATTAACCTTCATATTCCAGTGGAAATATGACGCAGGACTAACAGACAGCCAAGACATTTGCTCCTGATAAAAAATGTCAATAAGCAGTGATATCCACCAGGCCGCTAGTGCATATGGAACAAAACACTATAGATCAACTGCAATCTAAATCCCCATCAGCTTGGAAGATTTCACGCTGACGGAATAAAGCGACCAGAGGGCAAGAACTCGCTTTTAATGAATAGTTGGTTTTCACATATTAAACGTGAAGTAATTGTTCAATGTTTCAAAGTCAGTCAAGTAGATTGATTTCCATGAATAGTTTACACTATGGCTCATGCATTCCTAAAAAAATAAAGGTTCCAAAAGGGGGATTTCGTTGTGATGCTATAGAAGAGCCATTTTTGTTTCCCCAAAGAATCTTTCAGTTAACAGATCCTAAAAGAACCACTTTTTTTCTTAGTGTGAAGAACAATTAAAAAATCTAAAGAACCTTTTTACACAAAGAACTTTTTGAGCATTGAAAAGGTTCCATGGATGTTTAAGGTTCTTCACGGAACCTTCAATGCCAATAAATAACCTTTATTTTAAGAGTGTATGGTGCTGTGTTTGGTTTGTCCATGCGGCCCCCACATGTCAACTTCGGCTAAGCCAATGGAGTGAGTGTGGGGCGGAATAAATCAAACTACTGAACAATGAAAAAATTGAGACTGCCTTATGAAACTTTTTGACTGGCTTCTTAAAAAGCAGCATTCCTAAGCATCTTGTGTTTGCAAATTTGCAATGGTGACCAGATTTTATTCCAATTTTCTTTAGTTGCATTTTAATTGCATTTTCCAGCCCAGAAGGAGTAGGAGGAGCTCAACACTATCACTATTGCTTATACTAGAGGTTGATTTAATCAAACTCTTCTTACTAAACATAACATTACGTCATCCAAATCATCCCAAATCATTTGTGCTACGAACATGAACACCGCCTCAAATCGTGTGTCTTGTTTAATTTACAGCTGAACGATTCATGCACTGAGTGAGTCTGATTCAAACCATCTCACAGGCCAGATTGAGACTGTTTTGTGAATCTTTTGACTAGCTTCCTAAAAAAATATATATATATTTTCAACTCTTTCCAACATTACTACTTGCTTATACTTGTGGTTTATTTGAACAAACTCTAATCACTAATATTAAACCTATCCCAAATAATTGTTCTATGAACATGAATACCACCAGAAATCACGAGGCTTGTTTCATTTACAAGAGAAGCTGCAGGACAGAAACAGAACTTTTATTTGAAAAGACACGTCTTCCTGCTAAGCTCAGCCACAAACCTCTGATTCAGCTAACACGCACATGCGAGTCAGTTCTGATCTAGTCTGCTGTGGTGGTGGGGGGTACTTCCACCACAAAAAGCTCTCCAGAACCGTTCTCCTCAAAGTAATGAAGTCAAAGTGTTCAAAGAGTGTGTGTGACAGCTAAAAGATTGCGCTGTCCCATACAAATCTCCAATGGCTCTTAACTGAACACAGAGCTGCTTTGCGGATGGTAGCACTTTAAAATGTATGCATTTGAAAACGGCTGTTGTCCAAACGTCCGCATGTGTATAAAAGAAAAACACAATCATTTATTATTGCTCTCACATTTCCATATGCAACCTGGCCGGGCCGTGACCGCTCAGCTGACGATTGGTCCCATAAATCTTGGACAAGAATCGGACCAAAAGCAGTTTATTACTTTATGGCCTTATTTTCCATTCCAAAATGCAAACATCGCAAATGATGAAATACTCAAATTTAGGGTACTTAATATCCCCCATTTCTGTTCTGAAGGACAAAAATACCTTTCGATTGATCGAATGTGAAATAATGAAACGCATGAGCCAAAAGAAACCACCAGACTGATGCAGAGGTGCTGTTCGGGGTCGTGCTATTGGACTGGACGAGATCTTAAAGAGCTGGAATAAGATGCTGGATTGAGTTGAGCCGATTTTTTGAAGCAGGCAAGGACAGGTCTAAAGCTGCAGTGCCGAAGGAGCAAATGTGTTGTTTTTGAGACTCCAGCCCTGAGTAGAGATGATGGATGTTGAAGCGGGTAGGAACTTGCTTTGAGGAGATAAGAAACAAACTCTCATCTGATAACAGCATCTCAAGCAGGAACGAAGACCTTCAGATGAGCGTCCAAGCTCTCACACACAGATAACAAGCAGTAAAAAGCTTGCTATTATGTCATTCAAACAGTGCATTAGTAAAGTATACTACAATTCCAGTCAGATATCAAACATTTTAAAACATAAAAATGCACATCTTTTTCTGCTTATGTAGAAAATCAATAATAAAATTAAAATCATTCAGTAATTGCATGCAAAATACAGTTTTATATTGTCTTTTACATTCATCAGAGATTGCTGATGATTGGAAAGATTAGGTGATGTGATATTAAAAATATAAAAAGAACATTTCTTATTAAAACAGATATATGTGTGTGTGTGTACGCGTTTTTGTGACAAATGAGGACATAAATTTGTATAATGACAAGGGTATGACATAGGTATTACAAGGAGAAGGTGACTTTTCAGGACATTACCCCATGTCCCCACTTTTCAAAACGCTTATAAATCACACAGAATGGAGTGTATTGAAAATCTGAAATAGCACAAAGTCTCCAGTAAGGGGTAGGTTTAGGTGTAGGGTTGGTGTAGGGCAATAGAATATACGGACTGTACAGTATAAAAACCATTACGCCTATGGGATGTCCCACTTTTCACAAATGTAACCTGTGTGTGTGTGTGTGTGTGTGTGTGTGTGTGTGTGTGTGGGGGTGGTGTGTGTGTGTGCGATCGGTCACACAATATATTGTGACAAGTCAACCATCATATGCTTTCTGGGTAGCCAGGAGTATGTATAACAGAACTAATGTTTAATACATTAATGCCAATCATCCATGTGGTTGTATGATCATATTTGGGAGGAAACTAATAAAAGTTTAAACGTGACACCCAAAGATGCCTTTTACCATTGAAACTGCAGACGTGTGAGACCTTTCAAAAATCTCTGTCAATTACACAGATATTCAACTCTCAAAGTAACATGAGAGAAATCTTATATAGGGACAGAAACAAGAGGGCAAAAAGACAGCAGCAAGATGATAAACGGCAAAAAACAAAAAAAAAAAAAAAAACAACACAGTTACTAATCAAACATGACAACAAAGCTAGAGATAGTTAAAAAAACTGTTCTCTGGAAGACTATACTTTTTAAGAACGGTGTAAAAATTGCATAAAATACTGCCGATGACACAAAAGCATATCTCTTATTTGTGACCCTGGACCACAAAGGGTAAATTTTTTTGAAATTGAGATTTATATAGCATCTGAAAGCTAAATAAAGCTGAATAAATAATCTTTCCATTGATGTATGGTTTGTTAGGATAGGACAATATTTGGCCGAGATACAACTATTTGAAAATCTGGAATCTGAGGGTGCAAAATAAATCAAAATATTGAGAAAATTGTCTTTAAAGTTGTCCAAATGAAGTTCTTAGCAATGCATATTACTAATCAAAAATTAAGTTTTGATATGTTTACGGTAGGAAATTTACAAAATATCGTCATGGAACATGATCTTTACTTAATATCCTAATGATTTTTGGCATAAAAAAAATCAATAATTTTGACCCATACAATGTATTGCTGGCTATTGCTACAAATATACCCCAGCGACTTAAGACTGCTTTTGTGCTCCAGGGGCAAATATTTTATTTTATTTTTCTTTACTTGTATGGGATTACTTTGAATGTTTAATTGTTCTTACTTATTTCCCCTATTTTTACATTTATCTTGCAATATTTTCTATGAATACTGTTATTTGGATAGTGAGGGAATGTTTTTTGATTTTTATTTGTTTCCTATTTTTGATTGTACATGGTTTACATACTTCCATTTGGGTTTGAGTTTTGTTGACTTTTCATTATACATTGTGGACAGCAAAATCATGAAAAAAACAAGGTATATCGAAACTTTTGCCTGGTGGTGCATGTAAATATAAATACAGCCACATATTTTGATTGCAAGGCCTTGGACACCATTTCCACATGGACAGCATTTCATTTTTTTTTTACAGAGTAAAAATAAAGGCTGCATGTTATCATTTACTATATCCGTTTACAAAATGTGACCCTGGAGCACAAAAGCAGTCTTAAGTCACTGGGGTATATTTGTAGCAATAGCCAAAAATACATTGTATGGGTCAGAATTATCGATTTTTCTTTTATGCCAAAAATCATTAGGATATTAAGTAAAGATCATGTTCCATGAAGATATTTTGTACATTTGCTACTGTAAATATATTAAAACTTAATTTTTGATTAGTAATATGCATTGCTAAGAACTTCATTTGGACAACTTTAAAGGCGATTTTCTCAATATTTAGATTTTTTAGATTCCAGATTTTCAAATAGTTCCTCGGCCAATTATCTCTGCCAAATACTGTCCGATCCTAACAAACCATACATCACGGAAGCTTATGTATCGCTTCAGAGGAATGTTAAATTTTCAATTTCGAAAAATTGACCCTTATGACTGGTTTTGTGGTCCAGGGTCACATATTTTAATGCAAAATTTAGGGTGATTATAGTGTAAAGTATTAATAAACATGCATATGTTGAGATCACACTTAAGTAAAACTAAAAATGACATGTAACAGTGTTATACATTTTTTGTGCTTTAAATTATTAACTTTAAGTAATGGAAATACAGCGGTATAATATCTTCCCCCCCCCCCCAAAAGAAAATCAACATAGAGGCCTAGAGCAATTATCAAAAAAAATTTAAAATAAATCAAAGGAGTTAATTAAATAAATATATACACAGTGCCAAGTTTCACTCTGAAAACTGTAGGATATTTAATGTACTATTAAAATTCAATAATTTTATTAAAAACATTAATTATTTTATAGTATAATATTATTAATGCAATATATTTATTGTCGTGTTTAAGATCTGTAATAAGCTAAATGTATATAAAAAATAATATTTTATACTATATATTAATAAGTCAAAACAATAGGAATGTGGCTGAAGAAAACTTAAGTAGAAAGTTTTTTAATAAACATGTTATTTGGTAAGAAGATATGTGCATAAACTATGATGGAAACACAACTGTGGAATAAATTCAGCATTTTGTTGTACAGGTTGTATAATAAGAAGTACACAAAACTCAAATCCAAAAGGAGGTTAGAAATGATGCATGACCAAAAATATGAAAAACAAATCAAAACATGAAAAACAACACTTTCCTGTCACTATCCGAATCAAATTACTCATATGTTTAAGTCAAGTGTGTCCAGTTTTTAACTGGTGGTGTTTGTGAATAAGGAAAATATAGCAGTTCAGACTGGACGGTAGTAGAAAAACCTCCTGATTTGATTGGCCGATGACTGAAAGCCGAGGAACAGCAGCACAACAAGAGCGCCGTAAGCAGGGTAGGGTAATGATTGTTCCTCAAGGGCAGTTTGAAATCGACACTCTCAAAGACAAACACAAGGACAGCATGCATAATCGCCGCAATCAGCTGACGGCGAGCTTTTGGGATCTGGCCACACAACGTACTTTGCAATCAGCATGTCGCCCCAAAGCAGTAGCTCCAGATGCTTCTAGTCAGCTGGGTGCTGTAGACTCGTGACCCGGCCCCCCTCAGATCCTGCCAGGGGGATGGGGTGACATCATGCTTCAGTAATGCAACCACGTATCCCCGGCCTCAAAGGAAGCACAGGGTGTTTGGGAAAGTACTTGAGTAAGGAAGTCAGATTTAATTTTTTTTTTCCTTGTACATAATCACTTCCATCTGGAGAGGCCAGACGGAAAAAACAATAGTCCGGGAAAAATGATACATGTCATTATGTTACGTATCATAATTTCGAAAGCATTCTGACTTTTGTTCAAGCGGCAAAACAGTTACTTATGTGCATGTGAAATCATTTGAGAGATGGGTAATGCGACTGGTGTCATCGCTGGGACGCTCTCGATCCTGTGCGAGACAAGAACTCTTTCAAAATAACACCAGCTAAATACGGGGCTTTAAGAGCATGGTGGGGTGTGGGGGGGGGGGGGGGTCTCGCTGGGACAAACCAAGATTTTTAGGTCCTGGTCAATAACTGAAAATAATGGCTGTGCTATTAAAGTGTCTAATAATTAAAAATAAAACTAAATTAAGCATTATACTTTCATTTAGATGCCACAGGGAATTAAATATTAAATGTCAAGATTAGGTAAAGATACATTTAACAGTGTTATCAATTATTAGTGATTTATAAGGATGACTGAAAGAGGAAGAGAGCATTAGCTGATACAAATACAGCTGCGATGATATATCATAAATAAAAATGGACCCACTGGTGATCTGATTCAAGGGTTTGTCATAAATGCAACGGCTGTAATTTATTTAAAATAACGCATGTTAAGCTTCACTATTACCTACAAGCATTTATTTATTTGCAGATGCCAATGCCCAAATACATTTTAATGGTTTATTGTTTGAAAATTAATTATAAATGAATTAAATGAATTTCTTTTAAATGTTTACCTGTAAGCTATATATATATATATATATATATACACACACACACACACACCCACACCAAAGTTGTGGCTCATTAAAGTTTGCAGAATCTGTGAAAATGTTAAACATTTTAACAAAATAAGAGAGATCATAGAAAATGCATGTTATTTTTTATTTAGTACTGTCCTAAATAAGCTATTTCACATAACAGATGTTTAAATATACACCACAAGAAAAAAATAAGAAGAATTTATAAAAATGGCCCTGTTCAAAAGTTTACATACCCTTGAATTGTAATACTTTGTGTCGTTTCCTGGATGATTCACGACAGTTTTTCTGTTTTGTGATAGTTGTTCATGAAGCCCTTGTTTGTCCTGAACAGTTCAACTGAGCACTGTTCCTCAGAAAAATCCTCCAGCTCCTGCACATTCTTTGGTTTTCCAGCATCTGCATATGTGAACCTTTTCCAAAAGTGACTGTATGATTTTGAGATCCATCTTTTCACACTGAGGACAACTAAGGGACTATATCAAACCCATTACGAGGTTCAAATGCCTCACCGATGTCCGAGGAAAAAAAACATGCATTAAGAGCCGGGGGGGTGTGTGAAACTGTATGAATTGAAGATCAAGGGTACTTTAATTATTTGTCTTCTGAGAAAGGCAGTACTAAATGAAAAAAAATATGATATTTAGGCAAAATAAGAAATGTGCACACCTCCATTCTGTTCAAATGTTTTCACCCGGCTTTCCGCATGTTTTTTCCTTCACTCACTCACTTCTGAGCATTCACTGACACAGACTTCTGGGAATGGATACTGAATGTACATGTATGCTTTGGAGGTCTAAAAAAAAAGTGGGCTGTGAACTCCGTAAAACCCCCAAAACTCACTGCTATTATGCATCAGATAGCCTGAATCTATTTCCACTGATCAATCAAATAACAATAACTCTACAGTCTCGGCCAATCAGATATTATAAGGTAATTTCAAAACATACTTCTATATTTTCATTGCTGTGTTGATTGCTTAAAGGTAAGAAGGTGAGGACGTTTCGAAAGAGGCCTGTGTGCTAATGTCAAATTCAAATGATGATAAAAGAGCAGTCGACTCATTATCAGTCACTTGCAAATTGGTGTCAAACAGTAAAAGCATCATTAGTGAAGTGAGTTTAACCACTTGATTTCTCATAAAAACGGCAATGGAGACATTTTATGCTAGCAGGGAACACTAAAGGATGTGAAACAGAATGCTATAACACCACCAGTACTCTAAAAGCCTCTCTTTAGATAAGGACAGCATGATATCAACTAGTCAGCTGCACAGGAGTCACTGTACTGCAGTTCAGTGAAGTAAATGAAGGAAAAAGTTGTCTAAGTGCAAACTTTCACACTGACAATGTTCAGTGCAGAGCTGCTTCTATGAGGCCCCAAAGTACAAAAATCCAAGAATGACATTCCACGTCATCTCAATGGTTGCTGTTCAGCTGGCAAAGGACCACCGAGATGTGTCATTTAAAACCATAAAATTATTATTCTAAATCACCTAAACTCTAAATGCCATGCGAGTAATCAATCTGAGTCTGGAGCAGAATATACCGGGTCCAAAATGAACTATTTGAGTATAATTGTAAATAGAGAAAAATATGAAAATAATTTATGTTGCTTAATATCAAATCATGGAACTATTTATCTGTGTTTTTATTGCATATTTACAGCAAACAGCACAGGTCACTGTGTCAAAAAGTTAAAAAAAAAAAAAAACTGCAGGGCTCAACAGTAAGCACTTTTTCTGCTGGCTTGGTCAGGCAATTCTATTTGTTCTGCCAACGGTTTCTATATATAATCTATTAAATTATTTAAGCAAAAATCTAAATATGTAGAATTTAACATTCATAAGAATACTTTATACATTTTAAAATCATTCATTCATGTTAGTAGTAGTCATAGTAATAGTATGTTCAATTACTATTATTATTATTATTCAGCATTAACTGTTATGGAATGTTGTTTTATTTGCACAAAAATTATACTCCATTTCAAAACATTCTAACAAGTATTATTTTTTTTAATTTTAAAAATTTAATTTATTAGTCATAGGGTTTGTGACTCGTGGTATAGTAAAAACCTTTATCTGAAAAATCTTAAAGAACATTTTCAATAATGGCTCAAAATTATACAGAAGTGTGAAAATTTTTAATTTACATTTGTGAAGATTACTACATGAACATTGTTATATGTTATTTTAAAATCATTAATATTATAGTGCTAGCTGTAGTAAACTATGATTAATTATTTTCAAAGTTAATTAAAAGGTTTCTGCAAAGAATTATGTAACAAAAGTTAACCGCGGCGAACATTTCAACACAACTTTAATAAAGAAATATAAAACCAAAAAAAAACCCCCAAAAAAAAAAACAGCACGACAGCCCCTCGCAGGAAGATGTGGTGCACAACCGACAAACCAAACACAAAAATAAATCCAGGCCGGTTCTCTCAAATTCTCACTGTCGCACTCCTCCTTGGTACTTCCGGAGGCTCATAGTGAGACTTGAGACAGGTCGCGCATTAGCAATTACTCCACCGGCCTAGCTCCGTTCCCACGGCTCTCGGCCCCACCCCTCTCGTCACATACCCCCATCGCCTCTCTCAGCCCGGGGGGTAATCCCGAGCACTGCACTATAATCCCCCCCCCCCCCCCCTTCGGGGAGCCGATCACGGCGGCCGCGGATACCTGGGGGTAAGGACAGACAGATGAGGCGAGAGAAAAGGAGACAGAAGGATGAGGAGAGACAGAGACGAGACAGGGGAGAGAGGAAAAGAAAAACACCAGTGTTCAGACACCAACTGCTGCTCGGCCCTCCAACAGCCTGGGGAAGCTCTTCCGACGATGACAGGCGGCGGCATCGGACAGCCCCTAGGTGGACGGCCGACAATCCTACGCCGCCAGGGACGGCGACGCTCCTCGCGTTCGGGCAGCCGGCAGGAGGTCCACAGTTCCCTGCTCCTCCACACATGGGGATGGAAGCAGGCTCCGGCCTAAGAGCGAACGGCGGCGACCTCCTCCGCTCCATCCACATCAGGCGGCCTGGGGGCAGAGCAAGTTCGTACGCCCCCCCCCACCCCCCCGGCAACGCACTCAGCCAACGCCGCGAGCGTCCCTGGGGCAGACAGAATTGCCCAGCGGACGGGATCTCTGGCAGCGTGCCCCTCCTTCCTCCCGGGGTTCGGCACCAATCTAACAAAGATCATAGTTCAGGAAGGAAGGACGCAGGAACGGAGAAACATTAAAATAAAACTTTAATAATAAAATAAACACAAAACAGCGCGACAGCCCCTCGCGGACGACTGTCACGCACAAACAAAACCAAAACACAAAATAAAATCCAGGCCTGGTCCTCTCTTGTCTTTCACTGTCGTAGCTCTTCTTTTTTTATCCTTCCGGAGCTCCTCCGTGAGTGAGGACCGTTAGACTGGTGAGTGGTGCAGGTGTCGCGCATTAGCAATTACTCCACCGGCCTCGCTCCGTTCCCACGGCTTTCGGCCCAGCCCCTCTCGTCACAGTATATAATTTTACATTTATGAACATGACTACATTATTAGTATTTTAAAATAATTAACTATTAATAGTAGTAGTACTTTTGTCAATTATTATTGTCAATTAAATATTTTGAATTATTTAGATTTTCAATGTTTACTTTATCATGAAAAGTTGTATTTTATTTACAATGAAAATGTGCAATAAACGGTGAAAATATAGATGATGAGGTCAGGTGGTAACATCAGATGATGAGAACAAATCACCAACAAAATCCAACAATCAATCAGTCAATCAACATTTTTTTTTTAGGTTAGAACAATTAATGCAAACCCACACTGTAGAGTAAAAGATCAAAGTTAATGATTAATTTATGCATTAATTGAAAGGCAGGACTTGTGATTCCTCCCATTCGTATGCCACATTTCCAACAAAATACTCCATCCTGCAGCTGTGCATGTAAAAACAAAAATCATATTCATAAGGAGTCAACATTACACTGTTCCTGAACTTTTATTTGAGACCGATCTGTCTTTTAAATACCAGTGGACCAGTAGTGACATGTTATTCAAACCAATGATTTTGTAACAGCGGACTGAACTTCAAGAGCTTCATTAAAAGCCTGCCTTTGGGGCGCATAATCTGAAAGTCTCTCAAGCATGCTGAGGACTTTTTCTGGACAATGTAATCTCCTCCAAACATGCTCTTTAGCATCTGTTCACTATAAAAACACAATGCCACACTCCATTCTTTGCAAATGATGCAGGAATATACAACAAACAGAGGATTATTCCATGTTGTTAATGTCGCAAACCAACAGGCGCAAACGAACAAGACGCATGTGTCAAAATAAGAGTAAGAGGGGAAAATCCCACAAAATGCATTATGTTGAGTTATGTTTATGGACAAAAGGGCCTTTTATGGTTCTGGAAGCGTATTAATGAGTCCACGCATCTCTTGCGAGGTCAGTCAGTCAGAAGTTTTCAAGGTACCTCAGAACTTTAATTGCCTGTTAAAGACAACTATAGTACAGAAATAATCCACGCTGAGTGAAAATGCCATATGTTCCAGCACATGGGTTTTATTTCCACCGATGCCTTGGATTCGTCACTATCCAACTCTTGCGCTGTCACAAAAGGCAACCTCGATCCTTGAGTCTACGCAAAACTTGAGCAAACGCAGAGGAGCAATATACGCACATGCATGCTGAAGTCTGAGCGCCGTCCAGAAATGGAGGAGGGAACGCAATTTACAACACTGAGAATCAAAAAGCATGGCATACTTTAATGAGGCAAACGAACATTTATGGGAGACGGCTTTCCCAGCCAGCTGGATCCTGGAACTCAGAGGCGCTGTGCTAAAGTGACACTTTCATGAGAGGAGAAAGTTACTCAACGCCTGTGCGTCTGCACATGTTAGCTAGACAATGTCAGCGCTCCCTGTGGTGAGCCATCTGTCTAAAGGCCCCGATATACTCACAGCAAAGTTACTTTGTGTTCTTTGCTTAGGGTGAAAATAAGTTAAAAACACTTATACTATGGGGCTGTTGAATGTTTGAATCTGATTGGCTGATGAATGTTTCTAAGGTGTGCAATTGTTTTCAGAGAAAAGCACAGCAAAAGTAGTTCCAGGCGGGTCTTAGCCACATTACATGTCTATATCACGTCCACAAATTATTTCAGTTATTTCAAAGATCCTTACAGCTTACAACATCAGAAGAACCAAAACCCACAACAACACTGAACAAGCAAGTAAATATAGTGAACAACAAGATAAAAACAACAAATTATTTCCATGTTTTTGCGACAAAATTATGTTTTATTATTACGGGAAGCACATACTCTCTTTCTCCCGCTCTCTCTCCCTTACAAACGCACACAGACACACACGCCACAGTACAGACAATGGCCCCAGTATTCGGAGATTTTCGTCATCACTCACACTCCGCTCACATCGTGCCCGCTCGCCACCGCCGTTTTGCAATGCGTCGGTGTGCCTGATTTCTCAAATATCTGCATGGGCTCCTTTGTCCAGTATTCCTTACTTAATCAGAGGTATACTGATAGCGGACATCCAGTGCCTTTAGACTGGGATCCTTGGTATTTAAACCAATAAAATTAAACTTAACAACCTTTCACATAATTTTTTTAAGACCATATTCTACATCGTCTTGTGCTCTTTCAAACTGTACGTTAATTACCACTGTTATGATTTGTACGCACATATACTGGACATTCAACCAGTCAATCATAAATGCAGTTGTTTTGTTAACTGTTGATAGTCGATTTGGCGATGCCCCGACAGATTGCAGATTTTCCACTATTTCACTGTTATTAGTTCATTCCAAGGTAATGGTCATGTGGAATGGATTTAAACTAGGGCTGTCATCATTAACGTGTTAACGCATGCGATTAATTTTACAATCCTTAACGCGTTCAAATAATTGAACGCAATTATCGCAAATTTACTGCCGCACATTTACTATTCTAACCCTTTTTAACCCAATTTTGCTTCTCTGCTTGCGATCAGATCATTTTAAGCTGCTAAACTCTGGGAAAGTTTTCAGTCCAATGATTCAGTAAGCGAATGCATTCAAACAATCCATCCAAAACAGCGCTAATGTAAAGAAAACCAGGGTGATTACATCAGAGATGGCAGAGAGAACAGAGACTCACGATGCGTTTTCAGTGTTATACTTATTCCAGTGTGTTTCGCTTTAAAACACGAGCGCTGTCATATTCTGTGATTGTCTCTGAAGCGCACATGTCACACGCTTGTGTGAAGTACAGACTGAATGGATTGTCAACACATCCCACCGCTGTATGGTCAGATGAGACTCGACTACGGCGTGGGATAACCAGTCCCGCTAGTAAAGTTTTGATGGATGAAGACTGCAATCAAGGTAAAGATGATTGCGGTGGCGTACAGGAGTCGTACAGTAAGCATGTGTGAGTCTGTTATAATAATGCGTGTATGAGTGCTCTTTTGACGCACTGATCGCACATTGTATTTTATGCACAGGCACAGACATTTCCGTACATTCACGTTGTTTCCACACATAATGATAATGTTTTGATTGGTCATGTTTATGTTGCTGTGTTTAGTTATACAGAATGGATCCGTGTAGTGTAGTAGATATGTGCAGTCAGCAGGCGGTTGGTTTAGTTTTTTTTGTTTGGCATCTCCATGTGGTCCTGTTCGGTTATGCAACTTGGCTTCTCTAAAATGTTAAAAAGCTATTTGCTGTTGCACTGTAAACTTACTATAGAAATTCCTCTTCATATGTGCTTATATTGGCTCCCTCTATATCCTTTGTTCTTGGTGTCCTTTGAGTTTCTAGTGTCCTTTTTTTTGGAAACATCTAAATTAGCTTGAAAAGCTTGCAGAAATATAGTTTGAGAATCACCCTCAATCTTTGTTTACTTTGCTGGAATATAGGCAGATATATCGACAAAATAAACATTTGCAACACGATAAATGGTCTTCTTTAAGTTCATGACTGTGTGATTTATCGCGATTATCAAACGAGAAACCAGGGATTGATTTAATCAGATTAAAAATTATGAATCGATTGCACAGCGCTAATTTAAACGTTTTATTTATTTTTAATGATATGATGTTGTTTCTTGGTGTACCTCATAATCCAGCTTAAACAGTTATGTTCAAACACACAGAGCTATGTCCAAATGCCAGTCAGGGTGAGATTTAGTGTTAACACCAGGGTCTGTTATGGCTTAAGTGAATGCAAACAGTCTCAGAAAATTGGAGGTGGATCCATTAGGATGCATTAGGTCTTAAAATGACAGCAGTCTAATACCTGCTGCTAATTTTGATATCGTAACAACTTTATTTCCAACAAAAATATTTGACAGTGTGCAAACACGAGCGATCGACACACATGCACTAGGAAGTTTCAGCCACGTCCAGTGTTTGTGCTATTTCTCTCCAGACATTATGACAGATAAACGTCTTTGTACTCTTTGTTACTTACAGTTGCATGGATCTCTTAACCCACGTCACACAAGCTTACAACACTGACCTTTATTGTTGTGTGCAATAGTCTCGTAGTCTCTGTTTTTTATTATTCATTATTGTGTCCAATCAACAGGCTGGCCCAGTGTTGCCATCTTAACTAATTACTGCAACAACAAAAAAAATAATAATAATTCAAGGCAAGCTAAGCATACAGTGAATGCATGGTTAGAAAAATCTGGCTGCACACGTACTATGTTGATGATGAACTTTATAAAAGTGATATATCTCCGCTTTGCATAGCAACTTTTCTTAGGTGTGCATTGACCCAACCCAGTATCCCCATGACAACCACATCCCATTCATTCTACAAAACAAGTGTGGAACTGGATTTTCCCAAGATTCCAAACCCACTCCAAACTGAACTTGTACTGAAAAAAAAAACTGTACTCAACTTCAGGCCTCTTTTCTCTCAATTTCTCACCTTATCAGTTTGTTTCTCGATCTCCTGTCCCGCCACTCTAATTTCCCCACCAAAAACAGCACAACAGCTGTGAATGGTTTATTGCACCCCAGTCAAGGGCAAACAACATCCACCATGTGTTCCTGACTCCCGCTACTGTCGCATATGTGAGCAGTTTAACACACGGCCGGGGTCACTCCACCACTGACCATTCCACCCGAGACCCCCAACCACACAAACACAACCCGACGACAGCAAAGATGAGCCTGTATGGAGGCGGCTAGAATAAGATGGATGAACTTCCCTCAAACCCCTCAAAATACATACACACACTCCGTGTCAACCTGTCAAGGCTGGATACATGAACTGGGCGCTCGGTGAGATATGAAAACATGGAGTATTTTCTTATCTAACTCGGATCACATTAAAATAGCAGCTTTAGATGAGGGCTGCGAGTGGAAACGTTGAGTGATGTGAAGGTGGCAACGATCCAGCGGCCTTTGACGTGAACCGTCAGTCACCTCAGCAGGAACTCAACAAAACTGTACGAACATGAAAACGGATTAACTTCCTAACTCAATAATCATCATGTGCTTTTATGACAGCATACATGGCCGCATTATGTGAAATCCATATTCAAAAGCATTCTGCTACATCTGCAAACAGCTACAGTGATATATATCATACACTCTTAAAAATAAAGGTGCTTTCAAAAGGTTCTTCGAACGATACCATAGAAGAACCATTTTTGGTTCCACAAAGAACCATTCAGTCAAAGGTTCTTTAAAGAACCATCTCTTTCTTACCTTTTTATAATCTGAAGAACCTTCTTTCACCACAAAGAACCTTTTGTCAAACAGAAAGGTTCTTCCGATGTTAGAGGTTCTTTATGGAACCATTTAGACAAAAAGGTTCTTCCTATGGCATCGTGAAGCACCTTTATTTTCTAAACCTGTGGCATTTCGGCCTCTTTACTCTTATTCTTATCTGAAAACATTATTAAATTAAATAAAATGTTTCAAGTCAACTTCCATAAAGTGGCATAGTTTAAAGAGTGAGGTTACTTTAAGTGAAATTTCACAGACAAAAAAGCAGCTTTTTGTTGGTCAGTGCAACAAATTTATGTAACCAACTTTTTCCAAACTCCCAGTCGCGCACTAAATTTGTTTTTGCACATTTTTGCATTAAAACATTAATCTTTGAACACTATTTCTGTAAAATTGGTGTTTATGAATAATTATGTTTGAAATAATTATTTTATAATTATTAACTAATTATATACGATGATTAGCTCTAGAAAATCTACAATCCTTTTCTTTCAAACATATTGACAGTTATTTGTTTTGTGTGGATATATTTATAAATTCATTAATCATTCACCTCATAACTAATTTTAAAGTAATGTGCACCTGATAATTGTTAACAAAAATATAGGAATATAAATTAATAAAGTAAATGGTGTCAATTTTGAATTCAAGTTGACAAACAGTTTTCACGGTGATGCAATAGAAGAACCATTTTGGCTCCTCAAAAAACCCTTTCAGTGAACGGTTCTTAAATATATAATATAAATAATTTAATGATCTAAAGAACCTTTCCATTTTTAAAAACGTTTTGTGGAAAAGTTCCAGGGATGTTAAAGGTTTTTCACAGAATCATAAATGCAGATAAAGAACCTTTATTTTTAAGAGTGTTCTGGAGACAGTATAAAAAAAATAAATCATAGAAAATGGAGAAAAGAAAGCAAATTGGGATCTGGAAACGTTGCGAGCCAGATTCAAACTCGCATTACTCACATGAGCACCACAGCTGCTAAATAAATGGGACACTCTTACGCCTCTCTTGGTTCATGCTAAAGACCATAAATGGCTGCTCTTGGGTCACAATCCTAAAAACCTGGCAAAGAAACCACAGAAGGCAATGGAAAGTCTGCAGAAGTGAGCAGGATTTGCTCACAAGCCGATAAGGAGGTGATTCCATTGTGTCATTACACAGAACGTCTGCAAAGGGGAAAAAAGCACATGGTGGAAGATTATTAGAAGGATGGCCGGAGCACGAGGACTAACTGCAGGGTCTCGTAAATCCTCTGCCACATCCTGAAAACATCAGACGGGCCCTCGCACTCCGCACGTCTCCAAAACACACAGGATATTTGAAAACATGTTCGCAAAACTTTATTTAGCAAAATCAACAGGGGAGAGAAAATAAAGAAAATGTACAGAAATCTGCATCATTTTCCGCTTTTTCATCTCACATTTATACAGTTTCATAATGTTCGGAAGCTTTGATGTAATATTGCCAGGGCTGAATTATGGTCCGGTGCAGTGGGGCCTATGCAATGGGCCCTTTGACTGCCAGGGGCCTCCAAGACTCAATGTGAAATTCCAAGAATGCAAAAAAGGAAGAAAATCACTACACTCTTAAAAATAAAGGTGCTTCACGATGCCATAGAAGAACCTTTTTGTCTAAATGGTTCCATAAAGAACCTTTAACATCTGAAGAACCTTTCTGTTTCACAAAAGGTTCTTTGTGGCGAAATAAGGTTCTTCAGATTACAAAAAGGCAAGAAAGAGATGGTTCTTTAAAGAACCTTTGATTGAATGGTTCTTTGTGGAACCAAAAATGGTTCTTCTATGGCATCGCTTGAAGAACCTTTTGAAGCACCTTTATTTTTAAGAGTGTAGGGCACGTAAATGCACGTCTCCTCATCTTGGACTCCAATCAAATCGTGAATTTCATTACTTCGTTAATTAAATACCATTTAAAATATTACAGCAAAAAATAAATAAATAAATACGATTTTATATCTGTGCAAGTATATTTGTGTGTGATATATAGTTTCTCCACATATGGTTTCGGCATTCTCAACTTAATAACTCAACTTGAATGTTATCGCTCCCTAGTCAGGCAGCAACATCTAAGAATGCTAATATAATAATCTACACATTTGGACTACTGATTCAAATGTCTAGCAACAATATCCAAGACTTTGTTTGCCTTGCCCTGAAAAAATGTTCTGAAAATTAAGTGAAATAATTTCTTTGGCTTCGGCTCGTGATAGCTTCATGAAATGTTACGTCTGGCACAGAGTTTGGCACTGACTTATAGACACTGGGAAAAGAGCAAAAAACTGCTAGAATGAAAAAGATGGAAAATTGACAAGAGTAGATTGAAGACATCGCAGTGATGTATTAGGAGAACCATCAGGTGTTTGCAGTTGCCTACATTGGTGTTTCCCAATCTTTTTGATCTTAGGTACCATCAAAACCCCATCGGTAGGACCTTTACCAACATCAAATCAGAAATAGCTATTTATTTAAGATTCCAATGAAATTGGGCCTTTTGTATGCTGACTTAATAAAATAAAATAAAATATGAATTTACAGTCTCTCTCTTCCAAGGACAACGATCCAAAATTTGAAGACTCATGCTGGATTATGCAGATTTGTATTTAAATAAATAAAAAGTGTAAGTGAAATAATTAATAACTGAATAATTACTTAGAAGATAAGAAGATAAATCTTTAGATAAAGAATCTATAAACCTGATTCATCAAAATGATTTTATGTTATGTTATTTTTATATTTTTTAATTAAATCATTTTAGTATATTACTAAAAAAGGCCAAGCAAACTGCAAAAAATATAATCACGAGTAATCCGTTTTTTTAAACAGTTTTTTATGGAATAAATAAAAAGTAAAAAAAAAAAGTCATGATTTGTTATTTATATCAATTTATATACACCATATATTTATATCAAAAATAATATCTTTATAAAATAAGTAAATAATTGATATGTTTTTCTGTTAAGTAAGCCCTGCTGTACACATACCGCTGGTTGAGGATCACTAGCCTAGATGATTTATGACAAAAACTGTGGCTGCGTATTTAAATCACCGAGATAAAAGGCACACATAAACATCTCTCTTATACGCAAAGCGCTCTCAAATGCTCGTTCTCATGGATCTGACAGCAAAGTTCATCAGCGTTTCATCTCTGTAATGTCTGTGATGTCATCTTCAATCACAGCAGGAACTGTTATTCTTCAGGCCCCTGTCTGTGGCGCCAAAAATTTATCTTTTCTTTCTGTTGCCTATTTATTCTTTCCAGCTTTCAGGTTATATTTCTGTCATACTTGATATCGCTTGATACTACATAATGAGACTTCTTGATCAGCCCATGCACTCTAAATACGAAACTTTTCTTGAACACAGAGTACAAATCAACAAAGCAATATGGCTGCATGAGTTCAAGCACCAGAAACTGCATCCATATAGCATAATGCCCTTTCGAGTGCTCCAACCGTGCTTATGGCCTCCCCCCTAGTGGCATGAAGCAGTACTGGCTGAAGGGAAATTCAGAGGAAAAGAGATCAATGTAGTTCACATGGCTGGTGATTCTATAAATACACACAGAGACTACAGAAAGATCAAACTGATTGGTAGTAAAGGCAAAAACACACAACGTCAACCATTTGAAACTCTCCCATCGGGCCGCCTTGCAATCTTCCGTCAGGGTGAAATACTTTCCTTCAGGAGATAAATCAGCGCAGATTTAGGTGTTGGAGCATGTTCAAGGTTCAGAAGATACATTATTATCAGATGGCTCATCTTGGAACATGTTTTTGCACTGGATGAGCGGAGAAAGACGACGGAAAGGCAGTCGTAGTGGAAATCAAACTGATGCTAAACTGTAATTTGCCTGTCAGTGATGGGAAGACTTTGTCATTGAGCAGCTAGCAATGCTTTGAAGCAGGTGTGGAAATAGTTTCCTTCAGAAACCGTCTGTAGATGCAGAAATATGGATGCTGGCTTATGATTCGTTCATAAATCGCACACAAACTATTCCTCCGCCAGTTGCCACTTATTTCATGACGATCATCTACTGGTGTTTATTTTAAAAAAGGTGAAGTGCAATGATGGAAAACCTTCACTGGCATTTCATCCAGGAAAACACTCATTTAGGCGTCATGGTGGCAGTGTTTGTTTGCTTTTCTCTGAACAAAATAGCTCTGGGTCATATAAACGGTCTCAGGTGTTTGATGGAGCTCCAAGGGGTAGAATTTGGGATTAGACATGCCGACAAGCCAACACAAGATAGACGTAAAAATACATCAATAATAGATGTTTTGACCATCAGCAGCATAATAATAAGGATAATTCTGTCTACCTCAATGACATATATTTAAGACTGGGGGTGGATGGGGGGACAGCAGTGCTTCATCTGAAAACTGAGTTTTCAATTGAGTCCTCGTGCACTGCACGCAAAAATAAACAAATATACAGCACTTTAAGCACAGTCTGATTCACAAGCAAATTAGTCTTTCTGGCTGCTCTAGTTAATCAACAACATACAAATGCAGTTCAGTTCAAATGATTCCAATTAATCATTCACAAAAAGTCAAAGTTACTGTTTATCTTATACACACACCTTGTGTATTCGAATAATTGTTGTTATCACACCAAAATCTTTAATTTTAGAACTAGACATTTTTAGATACCAGTGAAATTTCACAATACTCCTTTAAGACGTCGACGCTATTATTTAGACAGGTAATATTTCCTTTAGTTGAATGATTAGGTCTATTTTACAGAAGACAAGCTATATTACACAGAATAGACAAGCAGATAGCACTCTGATTGCTTTGAATTATCTTTTTTTGGAAACAAGATGCATTTCTAGTTTCAACATTATTCATTCTTCAGACATTCTGCTTTAAATACAATAAGTATCGGCTGTATACAAAGTGACCAACATTTGGTTTTCGACCACTGAAAATGGGTAATATGCAACAATCTGAATATGAAGCCGCATTGAGATCTCCATATGTCTGGGACTGAATGATACAGGGCCTCGAAAATTAAGATTCCAAAAGAAAAGTTTATTAAGAACTAGAATCTAAAATCATATTGCGATAGCTTCAATACTTCTTGAGTTATAGGCACACAAACTTTGGAAAAAGTATATTTATGGCACTCAGACAGGTATGTTCAATGCAGTTGTTTTGACAGAGGGAAACGAGATACATTTCTAGTTTCAACAGTATTTGTTCTTCAGACATTCCTCTTTAAAAGAAAAGAAGTATCATATTTATGCAAAGTGACCCACAATTGGTTTTTAACCACTGAAAATGTGTACAATTTAACAATTTACTCCTGAAGCCATATATAAATTCCAATATCTCTGGAACGGATGCATATAGGCCTTAAAATGAAGATGCCCAATATTAAGGGCATTAAGATATCTCGCATACTACTTGAGTTACAGGCATGCAAACTCTGGAGAAAAACAACTTGAAAAGTGCTCTTTCCTCATTTTTGAATGGTCACCGTTGGCACATAATGCAACAAAGATTGCTAAAGTCAACAGATTTTACTAACATGTCCATGTTTATATGTCCAAGAAACTGGCAATGTCATTCTTCTTAATAGTGATACCATTTACTTCTAGCGTAATGATCTGTTTGGTTGTAAAATGTAGGCCTATTACCTGTACTCAAGTACAAAATCTTCTTGCACTCAAATCGCTTAAAATTGCCTGAATGGACTTAAAAATGTGCAAATGCTCGATCGGGACAGTGACAATTCCTTCAACTGTCCCGACTGTCTTTCACTCTGGCCCCGAGCCATCGGACAGCCCTGAAAGTGAAGCTTTACTGACATGTGCAGATGATGATCACCTTTTAACCTGCGGAGCTGACGCTCAACTCATCCAGAAAATGACTGCAATAGCAGACTGTCAATCAGACAGCTTGGAGTTCATCTCTGTACTGCACTCAATTAACATTCATCATCAAACATTACGTCTAGACAGAATGGGGTAAAATGAGCTGGCGGAGGCGTGCATCGTGTAAAACAATGTGCTATCGCTCTCAAGCAAACCACAAAGGAAAAACACAACTACCACTTAGCGCAATAAATCTTTCATAACTAGCATGCTAACAAAATTGTTAACAGAGTGCACATATACCTTGAGCTATTTTCACCTGTGTAGGTACAACCTTGGGGACTTTCCATCATTCTAATGAGTTTTTCTCTCACCAAACATGATGACTGTTGTGTAATCTTGCATTTATGTCAAACTGCACCACTGCCTGGAGCCAGTACACAACTATAAATTAGACTAGACAGACAAAAAAATAGAATGTCTCTAGATAACCTTTAAATGTATAAATACAACATTTAAAGCTACTTTTTTCCATTTAGTTCAAGTTATCGGCAGCCATATCACCCTGTAGCCCAAGACTGGTTGCCCACTGAAGCTAAGCAGGGCTGAGCCTGGTCAGTACCTGGATGGAGACCTCCTGGGAAAACTAGGTTACTTTCGGAAGAGGTGTTAGTGAGACCAGCAGGGGATGCTCACCCTGTGGTCTGTGTTGGTCCTAATGCCCAGTATTAGTGACGAGGGGACACTACTGTCAACAAGCACGTACCTTCGGATGGAGATGTTAAACCGAGGTGCAGACTCTCTGTGGTCATAAAAATCCCAGTATGTCTTTTGAAATGTGTAAAGGTGTTATCCTGTCATCCTGGCCAAATTTGCCCATTGGCCTCTGATCATCATGGCCTCCTAACAATCCCCATATCTGCTAATTGGCTTCATCACTCTGTCTCCTCTCCACCAATAAGCTGGTGTGGGGTGGGTGTTCTGGCGCACTATGGCTACCATCGCATCATCCAGGTGGATACTGCACACTGCTGGTGGATGAGATTCCCTCTTCCATGTAAAGTGCTTTGAGTACACAGAAAAGCGCTATATAAATGTAATGATTTTTTTTATTATTATTCAATACTAAAAAAAACCTAAATAAACTAAAACTAATAAAGAAAAAATAAGTAATCTAGACAAAAATAAATTGATAACATAGGGACAAAACCAACAAAATTATGAAAAATTTTATTTCAAAATGTTTAACAAACTACAATAGTACATCAATAAATAAAATAAACAGTATCAGCAATAAAAAAAGACCAAAAGCGTGTCAATTGATAATATTTTCAAAATCACTCGTTGTGAATTTTGTAAATATTGTGAAGGGTTTTCATTAAGTTTGATTACTTAACTTCCTTAACTTGTTCTTATTAGCTATAACTAACATATATTATATATATATATATATATCAGTTGACCATTAATATCTGTAGTTTACTGTAATTTTTACTGTAGTTTAATGTAATTTACTGTAATTACATGTTACTGGACCAAAACCCTTGTTGGTTTGTGAATAATGATTCTATCAACCAATAGATTTTAAACAACAGACTTGCTTTTTCTCGACTTAGCACATGGTAAGAAGACTTGATGCTGAGTTAAATAGTTTGTTGGGTTTCAATACTTGCTACCACGTTTGGTTGTTCATGTTTCAGTGTTTGAAAATATTAGGTCTCTGGGGAAAAAAAAAGTCACTGTTGCTTCAGTTATTTTATAGCAAAATTTCTATTTACTTTAATCCCTGGACTTTAAAAAAAATATACATATATAATAGAGTAATAAAAAAGTAATAAAGTAAATAAAATACTCGAATAATACTGAAACAAATGGCTAAATAAATGGAAGTATAACACCCAAGTATAACTTTCTAAAGAATTTTTTTTTTTTTTTTAAATCTAAACTTCAGGAGTTTTTTCCTTTGTAATTCATCCATTTGTAGAGAAAGAAAATGTCAAATTGGGACTTTAAATTAGACTGAAACTTCAAGTACCTCCATTTATAAATGATATATGGCACTTAATGCTGGATTGATGATACTGAAAATTCAGCTTTACATCACAGGAATAAGTTGTAATAATATTGATCAAAAAAATCCAGTCTTGGTGAACATATGAGGAGTAACTTTTCAACTTAAAAAGTATAAGCCATTTAAAAAGACTAAAGTTATGTATATAGCATAGCAAAATATTGGCTAAATTCATAAAAACATTTTGAACAAGACAATAACTATGATTTAAAAATCTGAACGCTGTCCAGAAACACATCTTACTCTACTTGGCAAAGACACTGCAAGCGATATCCATAATAAGGTCTAGAGATATATACATTCAGAGCATTAACCCTGTAACAAATGTTGCTATAATGACAGTTTAGAGCCAGATTGGTGTGTTTAGCTTACATGAGCGGGGAGGAAATTTTAGACATGTAGGCTTGACTAGCTGTTTCCTAAACACAGGGGTCTGCTCCTCTGATGTGCACCGAGTTTGACTGATACAGTCTGTCCTGCCGAGATTCCCTCAGCCGTAACCGTAGCTTTATCAGCGATAGGAAGTGGAAGTGTTATTGTTATAAACCTGTGTCTGGGTGGTCGGTCGACACATGAGTGCATCACGCATTCAAACAAAAGAGATTTGTAGAGATACAGTGCACTGCAACCCTCTACCGAGGGTTTATATCGTGTTGTTGAACATAAAGATGACATTCAGAGCATCGCAGGCTGTTTTTACGTAAAGGAGACCAAAACAAACAATACATGCCTGCACAATACTACCACTAGTGCAAATGCAAATAAGCCTATAAGACAGCTGCTATTGTAGATTTTCACAATTAGTTAAAATACTACACACTTCAGACGCACCCAGCGGAACGACAAAATGTGCACTAATGTATGTACTGTACATGCTTCGGGCCCGAAACTATGGCACGTGGCCAGAGCAGACCTGTCCAAACTACAGGAATGCGTTGCTCCACCCAAGATAAGCAGGTACGGCTCGAAATGACCTGAAAACAGAGCCGAGTTCCTTGACAATTCAGTCAGCATTTATAGTCTGTAGGGTTGTTTTGGAGTCTGAAGTCCAGACCGTCGACGACACCCTGTCTCTGCCCAGACCCACTTGTTGATTCTTCTCTGCATTTCTGAAATGATTCGGCCAGCCATTTGTTTCAGTTGCGAGTCACATGAGATCTGTTTTAAGTTGTTGATCCAAAAGAATTTAGAGGGATCGTTCACCCAAAACAAAAAATTCTGTCATTGCCCTCATGTATTTTCAAACTTTTTTCATTAAATACAAAAGGAGAAATTTTGAAAAATGTGCTGGTTGCTTTTTTCCATGCAACTACAATGAATGGGGACTGCAGAAAGTCATATAATATTTGAAGTTACAGTATATGACTGTTTTTTTTATGTGGCAAGCAGATTATTAAAATAAAATTAGCTGTTTTTCACTTAAAAACTCGACTTCTGCTTTAGCTCTTCATGAGAGTTTATATGACAAAGAGCAATGTCAGATTTGTGAATGAATCACTCTTCAAGATGGATCTTTTCAATGAATCAATTGCTCCTGCTCATAAAAACCTGAATGATTCAGTTGGAATTATTCCAATGTCAGATTTGTCAATAAATCTTTCTTTAGAAAATGATCTTTCCAATTAATCAAGTGCTCGCGTTCATAAAACCTGAATGATTTGGTCTGAATGATTCCGATATCAGATGTGTGAATTAATCATTATTTAGAGAGGGACCTATTTAATAAATCAATTACTCCTGTTCGCAAAGCTTGAATGATCCAGTAATTCACCCTGGTTGATGTCAATGTCAGATTTGCGAATGAATCATTCTTTAGAAGTGGATCTTTTTAATGAATCAAATTCTTCAGTTCATAAAACCTGAAAGTTTCTCAATGATTCAACAAATCAGTCTGAATGATTCCAATGTCAGATTTGTGAATGAATCATTCTTTGGAGATGGATCTTTTCAATAAATCAATTTCTGAATATGAATAATTGAACGATTCAGTCTGAATGATTCCGTTAAAAAGTACATGTATTCACAGATGATGTGTTTATTACCATAACTGGAGAAGGTTTGAGTATTAAATATTTGGTTTTATCTTTGATACTGAATGAAAAATGTTGTTGATATTCCCATGGAGTCGTCAGAAAATTGTGTCAAATTTATTGCTCAGCTATCATTTTGGATAAGAGCTGGAAGTCTGGACTTGCTCTAGTCTCAAAACACATGAAAACAAATACATCCACTTCAGTCTGGATCTGATAGCAGCCTGCATTCACCTCTCATTCTCAAGATCCCCCTGCCTATGAGAGAAGACAAAACTACAGCCAGACATGAATAAACAGATGCAAACAAACATGACTAACCAGAAAGGCAGCCGATGACGCAATAAAATGGAGAGATTGACCATTTGGGGTGAGCTTATCGTCTACTTTAAGGAGGAAGTCATTTTTCAAAAATGCTCAGAAGAAAAGTCCAAAAACCAGGAGACTTTTGCTCTTCATTCTTCAAGTCTCCATTTGCTCTTCATTCATGTCTTTGCTGGATATGAGAAGAAACTGAATAATAAAAATGATCTTATTTGCGACATGCTATGGGCAAAAAGAGAAATCGCTGGTAACGATTACAAAATATATATCATTATGAAAAGAAAATCATTTTAATCGCTTTTTACTAAACACTTTTATTGTGATAAAAAATGTAAATAGAAAAATCTGCATTATTGAAAAAAAAAATTTGCTTGATTTTTCTTATTTTAAGCCAAAAAAAAACAATCAATTTACTTAATTTTACACATAAAACAAGACCCCCCCCCCCCCCCCCCCCCCCCCCCCACCCCAAAAAGACTCGTAGTAATAATGTGTTAATTTGCACAATTTAACTTACACAACAAAATCAATCTTATTTTATGGATGCTTGTTGCATTTTTACTGCAAAACAAGGCAAGACGATTGTTTTTTTGTTTTTTTTTTGCATTTTAGATTTCAATCCCACCCAGTGTTACTCTTAACTATTAAAACTCTTTTTCATTAACTGAAAGCTGAACACATACACATGTGATAAGAAATATAAGAAAATGTCACTTTGGCAAGTAAAAGTTGAAAAGTTTAAAGTGTAAGCTGAAGTACTAAAATTACTAAAAATGAAGCTAAATAAAAATATAAAATTAACAGAAAAAAGTAAAAAATTACATAAAAATTTATAGAACTTAAATTAAAAATGAAAAGTGAAAATATAAAATAAAAGCAAAATATCAATATTAAATATTAATAAATCCCAAATATTAATAAATATTATTAGCGTATGTAAAGAATACAAAACAAAAACACTGGCTCAAACATGCCACAGGCAGCTGAATGAAACCTTAGAATAAATAAGAAATGACCATTTATTTTGGTGTTTTATGGGACCACACTAATGGACAACCTTATCCGGAAATGTTACATGCTCCACTATAGACTGCAGATCCTACTGTATATCAAGACAGATTACAGATGACACTCAGCGTGCCTGTGGGTGATATAAGACAGAACAACTTGAGCAAAGTCGAGTCCTTGACAGCGCATTAATGTACCTGCTGCTCCATGCCAAAAACAGCATTTTTAAGCCTATTTTCCAATGTTACAGGAACACTGGGCCAAATCCCATGAGTGACTCACAACACGTTCCCCTTGTTTCGAACCCACATGGTGAAGACAGGTACACAAAGAGCAGAAAATACCACATTTCATCTCCACTGCATTATGTTTATACGATGAAGCACTGATTCAACATGGCCGTCCGCCAGCTTACTCAGCTCTGCCTCGGCTTGTGACGAATCAACAAGGACATGAATGCGTGACTGTTGGATTCTGGCAGCGTTCATATGTACCTGTCACTGCAGCGTTGGACTCTTTTTCTCCATTTGGCAGACAGTCGCATCTAAATTCACCTCAACGCTGTGGTTTTTCTGAGCCGTTAATTGACTCCAGCCGTCATGGGAAAGCGAGCTGAATCTCCGAGCGGAGCAGGTGGACTCACAGCTGGACTGGGCCAAGAAACCAGGAAGTCCAGGAAATGCCTGATGAACTATCAGGAACACAAGAAGCCAGAGGAAAGGAAAAGTCACAAAGGAGAAGTATTTAATGTCTCAATTGGGTCTCCTAGAGAGAAATAATGTAAGGAGAGAAAATGGAGACTTGGAATTAAAATAGATGGTATTTATTTCCTTGATACACATTCCTGTGGCCTGATTTATGAATGTTACGTAAAATATTTCACAGTCGCACACACTGGGAATAAACTTTCCGTAAACAGCCATGAAAATGGCTAGGAATTCTGGTCTCGATTCCTTGGAATGGTTCCATTAATGATTTTAGTATTGTTGAGGAATAAATATTTAGATTAAAAACTAATGAAGATTTCTGTTGACAACTGATGACATAATTTCAGATTTCAACAAATCTAAGTTTAAAACAATTCTTGCAAACAATGTTTACAAAGGCTTCATGACTTTTCACATCCTTTGCCATAAATGCAATCTAATAACTGGCTCGAACTACATATTAAATAAAACTACTAAAACCAATTCAAATGTGCTTCCATATGCCATTCATTCATTCAACCAGCTTAAAAGAACCATTTGTGCAAGAATCAAGACTACGATTCTCCATAAAGAACCGGGTCATAAGATTCGATTGTTCAAGATTTACACTACATTGGTAACAGTGTATGTTTTTGAATCACTTAAAAAGAACCGGCTCATAAGAGTCATTTCTTCATGATTTGGATGACACTGGTCACACTGTGCGGTCATGATTCTTTTAAAAATAGAACTGGCTCAGAGTCATTTGTTCAGGACTTGGACTGCTCTGGTCACAACGTATGTTTTTCATTCTTTTTAAAAGAGCTGGCTCATAAGAATCATTTATTCAGAATTCAGACTAAACTAGTAACATGGTATGATTTTGATTCACTTAAAAAGAACCAGCTTATAAGAGTCATTTGGCCATTCAGGATTTGGTGGGTAGCAGTTCCACATCAATGTGTAAGAATAAACGTTTGAGAACCAACTCAACCAATAACAAAATTGAAAGTCAAACACAGTTTTTGGATTCTGTAAAGTTTTTAGAATAGTCAATAAACCAGTCAATAAATCGTCATTCAGTTAATATGCATTTTATTGCTCAGAGATTGCCCTTTCATTGCTCAAGACTTGGTGTTCTCAAAACCAAGTTCTGAATCATCTGTCAGTTCAGATCCCACATCTACACACTATTGACTATGCAAATATAATCCTAATGATCCACACCAGAGCCACCAGTGGTCAAGCAATGAACTGACAAGAACGATTCAGAACTCTGTTTTCATTGAATTCACCACATTTAGAAAAAAACCAGAGCCTCTTGTATGGAGTTAAACACTCAAATCAGACATAATCATCATCCAAAGATTATTAAATTAACCAGGGCCCTGTGAGTTTAAGCATCAGTTCAGTGGTCTGTGGAAAAATGTTTTTCTGGCCATCTGCATTGGACTGATGACACTGTGCAGCCGCATGCAGATGTGCTGTAGTGCCTTATGCACCACTGCACAACATTACACAGAAATGGGCCGTCTCTCCCACTTAACCCCAGTCGTAATGATAACCCCGTCTATGGCCTTCACAACATTATGATAAACACCACTAAAGCTCAGCAGCATTTGAGTCAGACGCGATCCGAGCAAGGCTTATGAAAAAACAAGAGTAAGAGACATTATTTCCCTTCTTTTTAAAATTGTCCTCTAAAAATTTGCAGGACCGTGTAAAAATGGAGCCTCTGGGAAACAACTGAAGAATATCTACATGTAAGCAGTCTGAGGGGCTGCCATTAATGAATAAAGAGCACGAACCCCAAAATAGACACATCTGTCCCATTATAGGACGCAGAACAGAGCAGATCCTTGGGTTGCTCTGGGTCAGAGTAGGAATGGAAGTGTGTTTTTGTTTATTCACTCATTTACAGACACCACATACCCAGAGGGATACGATATCGGATGCCAAAGTGTTACTGCGCTCGATAAACAGCAACACATTTGCAGCATACAGCCAGGAATATGGCACAGCTCTTGGAAAAGGATCAGGTGACGTATGTGAGCTCTCGACCCACAGGAAACAACCATCACATATACGAGATTGCTGATCTCAACTGTTCAAAGTGGTTTTTAAATTTTGTGAGGTCAGATACTGCCATATTAGGCGTTTTCATATATTCATGTATATTTTCATGTGTAAAGGCCCATTTAGACTGTAAAAATAAAATATTACAAATATGTGTAAAATAATATTTAGAAAATATGTAGCTTTATTTTTTTTCTTTTATTTTTTTATTACACTTTTTAGCTTTTATTTTGACACTTTTTTCCCATCTTACAGTATTATTAGATATATAAAGAAAGGTTAAAAACATGTGAATCATAGCAATTATTTTGTATAAATACTGTATAAATATATTGTAAAGGATACTTGCACTTTTGTATAAATGTATAAAATAAAAGTTATATCAAGAAATTGTCAAAATAATTGACAAAATCTACTACCAAAATTTTGGGGGAAAAATAAATACAATTTAAAAAAAAAAAAGTAAATTATTCAAATCAGTAATGTCTACGATGGCGTTTTAGTACCACGTTAAAAAAATGAATAAATCTTAGATTACGAGATTTAAAGTTGTAATATTTTGAGAAAAAAGTCTAAATATTTTGAGAATAAAGTCAAAATACTTTTAGAATTAAGACAAAGTTATGAGAATAAACTCAAAATATTTTGATAATAAAGTAAAAATGATGAGAATAAACTCAAAATATTTTGAGAATAAAGTTACAATTATGAGAATTAAGTCAAAATATTTTGAGAATAAAGTCAAAATTAAGAGAATTAAGTTGTAGCAATTACGAGTTATTTACCTCAGAAAAGACAACAATATATCCTAAGTCAACGAGTTTGAGCTCACTTCAACCTTTAGAACGTTTTATTGCTGTTTTTAATTAAATACATGTGAGGAATAAAAGGTTGGATGCCACAGACGTTTTTGTACGTAACCGTACAATTTAATGAAACGAATGTCTCATTGTAATCAAAAAGTTGATTGATTCACATGCCGCTTAAACCGAGGTGAATACAGTGATCTGTCATGCTACATTAAAGAACGTGAAAAACACATTATTGTAAGACATATTGTTTGTATTTCACTATAAAACTGACAGAAATTGAAAGCTGAGACTGTTTTATATTAAAAGTACCAAAAGCACTTATTGCTATTATTGGGTGGCCGGCGCAATACGAATAATGAATGCATTCGAAGACGTGAAACATTATATCCAAGCATACTGTACCTGCGACTGCAAGTATATGACACATGGTATGATTTCTGCTAATAATCCCACATATATTCAAATCAGTTGCCAGGCCACCAGGATTTTTCCCATTGCTCCTGATCCGGGCCATTTGCATGCGCAATATAGACTATGCTCTCAAAATATTATAACTTTCATCTCGTAACTGCTATGACTTAATTATCGTAATTTTGACTTTTTTCTTGAAATACTGTGACTTTAATCTCGTAATCTTAGATTTTTTTATTTTGCAACGTGGCACTAAAACGCCGTCGTAAATGTCAGAATCACGAAAAAAAAAACTTTGAGTAATAAAATATAAAATTATATAAAAATTAAATATAACATGCACATATAACTTACAGATTTTATATGTACACACAAACCCCTACAGACGTGTATAAATTTTTCGTCGAAAGAAATCACTCGATATCGATAATTATCACATCATTTTTTTTAATGTCACTCGATATGGATAATACAAGATAAAATTTCAATCTTATTCTTTCAAGTTTAAAAGGCAGAGTGTTGCCTCCTAAGTGAAAGTGTAGAAAACAGAATGGTTATTGTGGTTTTAAATTACTCCTTTATGATCAGCAAATGACAAAAACTTCTTACTTGGAATTCTTTAACAACCAAAATATCTTAAAGGGGTCCTATTATGCTCTTTTACAAAGTCTTGATTTTGTTTTGGGGCGTACTAGAACATGCTATCCTGCTTGGTGGTTTTTTTTTTCGAAAAAAAACGCATTATTTCCACATAATTACATTATTAAAATACCTTTCCCCCCATCCTGGCACAAACGGCTCGATTAGTTACGGGTTTGATGAATGCCCGCCTTCCGAAAAATGAAATGTGTTTTGATTGGTTAGCTGTCCCAGTGCATTGTGTTTGGCGAACAGCTTAGATGGTGTTTCATTACTGCCACGCCCCTTGCTCCGTCTTTCAACAAAAGCTTTTTGGCGAATCCGGCACTGTACTCCCTCGTGTAAGCTGTCTTCAGTAAAATGCGCAGCACACAAAAGCAAATTGGGGTTATAATGCTCAGGAAAAGAGTTAAAAAATAAATTGCAACCACTGTTCCCTGACATCATCCGCTTTCGGAAGCCAAAACAAAGACATTTGGGCACGGAGTTTTGAAAAAAACAGTGTTTCAGGCGGTCGTGCACTGGACGAGAAGCGCAGCGTCGCGTCGCAGCCACATCTTTAAAATTAAAATACATAATTTTCTATGAGTGTAGGCACACCGGCGGCGCCATTCGGCGTCTGTCCGCGGCGCCCAGCTACGTCGTGTTGTACTTGTAAGAATTGTTCTAGACATGCCGAAAATTTGACGCTACAGCACAGCAGCTCTTCTTCTTGGTTTTCTCTGATGCACTAACTCTGCAGCAGCACTTCTTCTTGTCGTCTCGTCTGATGCACTCACTCAACCAAGAATTCTTTTTTTATTAATTTAACACAGAAAAATAGTGTACCAGAAATAGACGGCAATGATAACACAATGTGTGTCAATACTAATAAAATAAGGTACAAAGCAACTACAACAAAAAAAACAAACCATGAACAAAAAATGCACAGTCAGAATAATAGGAACTAGTAATAATAATAATTCAATATACATATATAAATAAATATTAATCCGTTATTCAAGCTGTTTATGCGATTTGTAAAACAACCTTCAGAAATCAAGCCTTACTCCTTTCCCATCAACTATCAGGACTGAGTAAAGAACCATTCTCTTTAATGTACTGAAAGAGGGGGCCCAACAGCTTTCCAAACTTATTTGAGCATTTCTTGAGGGACAATCCTATCTTTTCTAATTTAATAAAATAAAGAACATCTGATAACCAACGAGAATGTGAAGGGGGCGATTTAGATTTCCAGTTCAGCAATATTAGTCTCCTGGCCAACAGAGTAACAAAGGCAATTGCATCCTGTTTAAGAATTGACAAGGATGGTACAGAGGGGCAAATTCCAAACAAAGCAGTGAGAGCATTCGGTTAAATTCTTTCCCCTGTAATAAATGATAAAGTTTAAAAAATGTTTCTCCAATAATTATACAATGAAGGGCAAAGCCAAAACATATGGATCAGGTTTGCCGGAATTTGACAACATTTGTCACATGCTGGAGAAACACCTTCATAAATCCTAGCCAATCTAGCTTTTGTAAAATAGACACGATGCACAACTTTACACTGAATAAGTGAATGTCTGGCACATATAGATGATCCGTGTACCCTGTTGAGGATCTTTTCCTATAGTTCATCTGATATCTCCTTTTCCACATCATCTTGCCAAAGAGCCCTAATGGAGTCTAAAGACTCAGGACATAGGCTATGGATTTGAAAGTAGATTTGCAAGATTAGACCTTTTAAAGTACAAATCGGAATGAAAAAACTATTCAAAGGAGTATCATTAGGCAGGAGAGGAAAATTTGAAAATGTAGCACGAGCAAAACTACGAATTTGTAAGTATCTGAAAAAATGCTGCTTTGGAAGTGAAAATTTCTCTCTAAGCTGTTGAAAAGAAGCAAAAGTGCCATCAATATATAAATCATGGAACGAGTTAACGCCACAACTAGACCAAGATAAAAAGCCACTGTCCAACAGAGAGGGAGAAAAAACATGATTACTGGCTATCGGAGCATAGATTGAGAATGACTATAATCCAAAGGAGACCTTAAACTGAGCCCAAATCTTAAGAGTGATCTTTACTATCAAATGCTTAGCAAAGGGTGAGGTAGAAGATAGAATGGGAGAATGTACTAAAGCATTCAGTGAGCTGGGTTTTGCGGAATTTGCGTCCATCGTAAGACATGGGGGAAGAGACTCTAAATTCTTATAATAAAGCCAACATTTTAAGGCTCTAATATTGGTGGCCCAATAATAGAACCTCAGATTAGGTAATGCCAGACATCCCAGTGACTTGGGTCTCTGTAGATAGGCTTTACGTAACCTGGGGACCTTTTTATTCCATATAAAGTCCAGTATCTTGGAGTCTAAATCTCGAAAAAATGTATGTGGGAGAAACATAGGAATGCATTGAAACAAATATAAACAAATAAAAAACGTGGGACAACCGACATCTTAACAGCATTAATTCGAGCAGCTAAAGTGAGATTCAAAAGAGACCATCGTTCAAAATCCTCCTTAGTTCGGGACAACAAAGGAGACCAATTTGCTTTAAATAAATCTACGTATTTATGTGTAACATTTATTCCAAGATACGTAAAACTAGATGAAGATACTTTAAAAGGTAGGGTATTTAAAGGAAAAGTTTTTGCTAATGTATTAATAGGAAATATTAGGCTTTTGGATAAGTTTAATTTAAATCCAGAAATTTGACCAAAAGATCGAAGTGTGTCTAAGGCAGCAGGGACAGAATTAGATTAATTAGAAACTTAAAGAACTAAATCATCTGCATATAAAGACACTTTTACCTCAACATGATTCCTAACTATCCCAGTAATGGCACAGTTAGATCGAAGGGCGATAGAGAGGGGTTCAATGGCTACTGCAAATAAAAGAGGGCTTAAGGGACATCCTTGTCTTGTGGAGCGACATAAACGAAAATAATCAGATTGAATAGTGTTTGTCCTTACTGCAGCCAGTGGGGAAGAATAAAGTAACTTAATACATTAAATACATTTCTTTCCAAAACCAAATTTACCCAAAGTATAAAATAAATAATTCCACTCCACTCTATCAAATGCTTTTTCAGCGTCCATCGAAATCAAAGCTTCCTCAGTATTTGTCACGGTTCATGGGTCCGGACGGTCTTTCTGCGTCTTGTCATGTGCTTTTATGTGCGTACGTCACTCGTTAGTGGTTGCAGCTGGCGCTCAAAGCGCGCCAGCTGCAGCCCATTAGCGATTCCTTTATAGGACACCCTATAAAGGTGAACCGATGTTTGTCGGTTCGTTATTCTCATGTCATGTCTCCCTGTCAGTTCTCTGTTTCCAGTTCTCGCTCAGTCAGGGTACGGATCTTCAGCCTTCTCCTTGGTTTGGTCAAACGCAGTGGTTGAAGGGATTTCTCTGTGGAGCTCTGATTCGGACCAGGACCCGAGGATTATCACCTTGTGTCTCCATTATTGTGATTACTAAATAAACCTTAACTTTGCACTCGCACTTGGATCCTGACTCCTCTCTGCCGTGACAGAACGAACCGACCAAACTCATGGATCCAGCGAGTGCGGCAGAACTCAGAGACTTTTTGTCTAACACAAACATTCGCATGGAGCATCAGGAGGATCAGATGACGGCCACGGGGCGGGCCGTCCAGACCCTGGTGAGTCAGCTGTCTGAGCTCACCACCCAGATCCAGCATCTGAAGGCTGAGCGGGGTTCAGCTCAGCAACCAGCCGTGCTTCATCCACCGGTTTCGATGGGTCTGATTGTCCGCACCCATGAACCTCGGCTACCACCTCCAGCTTTTTATTCTGGGGAACCCCAATTATGTCGTTCTTTTGTGGTTAAGTGTTCACTCTACATTTCCCTCCAACCATCATCGTTTCCCACTGAAGAGGCTAAGGTGGCGTTTGTCATAACGTTGCTCTCGGGTCGAGCAGCTAACTGGGGAACCACTGTGTGGGAACGGTGATTGCCTTGTTGCTCGTCCTTTCAGGCTTTTTCAGAGGAGCTACGGAGGGTTTTCGATCATGGTGCTTCGGGCAGAGAAGCAGCACGACTTCTTGCTGAGTTACGTCAAGGACAGAACACTGTTACGGACTATTCTATCGAGTTCCGCACATTGGCGGCAGAGTGTGGGTGGAATGCAGAGGCACAGTGGGACATGTTTCGGTTTGGCCTGTCTAATAGGATTAAGGATGAGATAGATTCTTCAGAGTTACCGTCCGGGGTTGATGAACTCATAGCTCTAGCCATTCGGGTGGACAACCGTTTGCGGAGGCGGGATCAACGACAACTCCGAGAACCGCCGTTCTTCTCACAGACTCAATTACCTGCACTTACCAATAAGACTGTTTTCTCTCTTCCAGAGTCCGAGCCCATGCAGGTGGGAAGGTTCCGTCTCTCACTCCAGGAGAAGCAGAGACGCAGGAGAGAGGGAGTGTGTTTATACTGTGGCGCCCCCGGACACATCGCAGCCCGGTGTCCAGCAAAAGACAACGCCCGTCAGTAGGTGGGAGGTTATTGACGGGTGCCATTAAGGGACACAAATCCTCTTACTCCAGCACTCATCTTTCGGTGAGGCTGGAGGTTCGGTCTGTTTATCATGACTGTGAGGCGTTAGTGGACTCTGGAGCAGAGGGGAACTTTTTGGACATTGGGTTCGCTCGGTCCCTCCAGATCCCCATGGTGGAGCTTCTCAGCCCGTCTCTATGCTTGCACTCAACGGCCAGGCATTACCTGCTGTCACTCACACCACGGCACCCTTAAGACTCATCACTTCGGGGCAACACACTGAGGACATTCACTTTCTCCTCACCGACACACCCTCGGCTCCCTTAGTGCTGGGTCACCCCTGGCTGGTCCTCCATAATCCTCACATCAACTGGAGTAACGATACTGTGCTGGGTTGGAGCGAGTATTGTCATGCCACCTGTTTGTTGTCCGCGTGTTCTCCTGTTGTTTGTTCTGTGTTTCAGGAGGATCATTCGGACCTGTCTAACGTGCCACAGGAGTACCTTGATCTGAGGGGAGTGTTCAGTAAGTCTCGGGCTGCTTCTCTACCTCCTCACCGTCCCTATGACTGTGCTATAGACTTATTGCCAGGTACGTCTCCGCCTAAGGGCAAGTTATATTCACTGTCCAATCCGGAGAGGGAGGCTATGGAGAAATATATTTCTGATTCTTTAGCAGCCAAGATCATCCGCCCCTCTTCATCTCCAGCCGGTGTGGGGTTCTTTTTCGTGAAAAAGAAAGACTGCTCTCTTCGTCCCTGTATTGACTATCGAGGGCTGAACGACATCACAGTGAAGAATACTTACCCTTTACCGTTGATGTCGTCGGCTTTCGAGCGTCTGCAGGGGGTGTCATTTTTCACGAAATTAGATCTCCGCAATGCTTATCATTTGGTTCGCATAAGAGAGGGGGATGAATGGAAAACCGCTTTTAATACCCCCAGGGGGCACTTTGAATATCTTGTTCTTCCTTTTGGCCTTTCCAACGCTCCCGCGGTTTTCCAGGCACTCGTTAATGACGTTCTGAGAGATATGCTAGATCAGTTCATTTATGTTTACCTGGATGACATACTGATATTTTCTCGTTCTCTCCAGGAACATGTTCAGCACGTCAGACAAGTGATCCAGAGGCTGCTCAAGAATGGGCTTTTTGTCAAGGCAGAGAAATGCGCTTTCCATGCACAGTCAGTTCCATTTTTGGTATACATCATCTCGTCCGAGGGAGTGCGCATGGATCCCGATAAGGTTAAGGCAGTGGTAGATTGGCCAACCCCAGATTCCCGCAAGGCCCTGCAGAGGTTTCTGGGCTTGGCTAATTTTTACCGGCGTTGATTCGCCCTTTCAAGGACAGTAGCTGCACCTTTGACGGCCTTAACCTCTACCAAGACTGCGTTCAGGTGGTCTAGTGCAGCGGAAGCGGCATTTTCCAAACTGAAGGGCTGCTTCGTTTCAGCTCCCATCCTCATAGCCCCTGATCCCTCCAGGCAGTTTGTGGTGGAGGTTGATGCGTCAGAGGTGGGAGTTGGTGGGGTACTATCCCAGCGTTCCCCCACGGACGGCAAGGTGCACCCCTGCGCGTATTTTTCTCACCGTTTGTCCTCCGCCGAACGTAATTATGATATTGGTAACAGAGTTGTTGGCAGTCAAGTTGGCCTTGGAGGAGTGGCGTCATTGGTTGGAGGGTTCGGGGGTTCCTTTTGTCGTCTGGACAGATCACAAGAATCTTGAATACATCAAGTCCGCTAAAAGATTGAACTCTAGGCAGGCTCGGTGGGCTCTTTTTTCCGGCCGATTCGATTTTTCCATTTCTTACCGTCCTGGTTCTAAGAACATCAAGCCGGATGCGTTATCCCGTATTTTTGATCATTCGGAGCGCCCGTCCCTGCCCGACCCCATTGTGCCAAGGAGACTTTTTATTTCTGCGGTCACATGGGAGATCGAGTCTAAGGTCCGCACGGCCTCTCAAGGGGTAACGCCCCCGTCCGGGTGCCCACCGAACCGGTTGTTTGTGCCAGAGTCCGTAAGGTCCGACGTTATCCGATGGGCTCATTCTTCCAAGGTAGCCTGTCATCCTGGGGTGAGACGTACCATGTTTCTGGTTAAACAACGGTTCTGGTGGTCAGGTATGGCTCGGGACATTGGTTTATTTGTTTTGGCCTGCTCCGTCTGTGCTGTTTCAAAGTCTTCCAATCGCCCCCCCCCGCCCCCGCCCCCGTGGGGCTACTTCAGCCGCTGTTGGTTCCTTTGAGACCCTGGTCCCATGTTTCATTAGATTTTGTCTCGGGTCTCCCCCCTTCTCAGGGGAACACGGTGGTTTTGACCGTGGTGGACCGATTCTCGAAGGCAACTCATTTCATTCCTCTGCCCAAATTACCCTCAGCCAGAGAAACAGCGGTTGCTGTCATAGATCACGTCTTTCGTTTACATGGCCTCCCGGTAGACGTGGTCTCTGACAGGGGGCCCCAGTTTGTGTCCAAATTTTGGAGAGTTTTGTAGGTTGTTGGGGGCGACGGTTAGTCTTTCTTCCGGGTTTCATCCCCAGAGTAATGGTCAGACAGAGAGGGCCAACCAAGATTTGGAACGAGTGTTGCGATGTTTGGCTTCTCAGAACCCCTCCTCGTGGAGCCAACAACTCTCATGGGTTGAGTACGCACATAACTCATTACCAGTCTCTGCCACGGGCCTGTCTCCGTTTGAGTGTAGCTTAGGGTACCAGCCACCACTTTTTCCCAGTATGGAATCCGAAGTCGCGGTCCCCTCTGCCCACTCATTCGTCCAGAGGTGCCGTCGCACCTGGAGCAAGGCCAGGGTGACCCTCCTCCAGGTGGGGGCGCGCACCAAGGTCCAGGCCGATCGCCACCGGTCGAAACCTCCCGTTTACGTCGTCGGTCAAAAAGTGTGGCTTTCAACCAAGAATATTCCTCTCCGATCCGTCAGTAATAAACTTCCAAATTCATTGGCCCGTTTACTGTCACCAAGATTATTAGTCCGGTGGCAGTCCGCCTCAAACTTCCTCCAGCGTACAGGAGAATTAATCCGTCGTTTCATGTATCCAAAATTAAGCCTGTTTTTCATTCAGCCATTAATCCGCCAGTCCCGGTTCCTCCACCGCCGCGTCTCGTAGACGGGGAACCAGCCTATTCGGTAAAACGTATTCTGGACTCAAGGCGGAGGGGAAGAGGATTTCAGTACTTGGTGGACTGGGAGGGTTACGGTCCGGAGGAGAGAAGTTGAGTACCTGCTAGGGACATACTGGATCAATCTCATCGATGAATTTAATCGTCAGGTAAGTCTTCCTTAGAATGCCAGGAGACATTACTAGGGGGAGGGGTACTGTCATGGTTCATGAGTTTGTGCGGTCCTTTTGCGTCTTGTCATGTGTGTGCACGTCATTCATTAGTAGTGGCAGCTGGCGCTCTAATCAGAGCGCGCCAGCTGCAACTCGTTAGCGAGTCCTTTATAGGTCACCCTGTTCAATGTGTGTTTGTCGGTTCGTTATTCTCATGTTCCTGTCTCCCTGTCAGTTCTCTGTTTCCAGTTCTCGCTCAGTCAGGGTACGAATCTTCAGCCTTCTCCTTGGTTTGGTCAAACGCAGTGGTTGACGGGATTTCTCTGTGGAGCTCTGATTCGGACCAGGACCCGAGGATTATCACCTTGTGTCTCCATTATTGTGATTACTAAATAAACCTTAACTTTGCACTCGCACTTGGATCCTGACTCTTCTCTGCCGTGACATATTCGCTGAAGGTGTAAATTATATTAAAAAGCTGCCTGAGATTGGAGAATAAGTGACGATTTCGGATAAAACCTGTTCTGTTTGGTCTAATGAAATTATAGTTGGAAGAACATGTTCAAGTCTTAAATCCAGTAATTTTGATAACAGTTTGAAATCTACATTTAACAAACTTATCGGGCGGAAGGAAGTACAGTCAAATGGGTCCTTCTCTTTTTTTCAAGAAAAGCGAAATAGAAGCCTGATTAAGGGTCTGAGGGAGATAGCCTTTTTCAAATGATTCATTAAACATATCCAATAGTAAAGGGGAAAGTTTTTGCCAAAACACTTTATAAAATTCAACCGGGTACCCATCTGGCCCTGGACATTTCCCTGACTGTAAGGAAGAAACGGCTACATAAAGTTCTTCGATAGTAATTGGCTGATCTACTTCCTCGGAAGATGATTGTTCAATGGAAGGCATGACTAAATTGCTAAAAAATTAGTCAAAGCTGGGAGAGTTAGTGGAAAGCTCGAATGAGTATAAGGACATAAAAAATTCTTTAAATATAGAGTTAATGTGCAAGGGATTAGTTGTAATACCTGCGTCGGTTCGAATCTTGGGAATTTGATTGGCTGAAGCTGCCTTGCGTAACTGGTGTGCTAGAAGTCTACTAGCTTTGTCACCATGTTCAAAGTAAGTGGACCTTATTCTGAGCAAAATTTCAGGATATCATATTCTGATTTTAGGGTCAGGTGTTCTTTGTGTATATCTGGGGATGGGGATGTGGCATATAAAATATCAAGCTGAGATAGTTGCTTTACCAACATAGATAATTTTTCAGTTCTCAGTTTCCTCTCGTATCCGGTATATGAAATTATTTCCCCCCTAATGTAAGCTTTTAGACTTTCCCACAAAAGAGCAGCAGAGACCTCTGGTGTTTTGTTTACACTAATAAAAAAATCAATTTGTTGAGAGATAAAATTGATAAAGCCCTCATTTGAAAGTAACCTTTTATTAAACTGCCATGGAGTACGTGACTTAATGAAATCATCAAAATGGATTTTCAAACAAACTTGGGCATGATCAGAAAGAACAATAGCTTCATATTTACAATCAACCAGACTTGGTAGAAGTCTATTGTCCAGCAGAAAATAATCAATATGCGTGAAAGTATGATGGACGTGGGAAAAAAAGGAATATTGCCGGCTAGAGGGGTTAAGAAATCGCCAAGCATCCGAAACAGAGAATTCTTTCATAAATAAGTGACGTGACATGTGGCCAAGTATGGTGACCCATATTCAGAATTAGTGCTCTGCATTTACCCATCCAAAGTGCACACACACAGCAGTGAACACACACCCGGAGCAGTGGGCAGCCATTTATGCTGCGGCGCCCGGGGAGCAGTTGGGGTTCGGTGCCTTGCTCAAGGGTCTCACCTCATTCGTGGTATTGAAGGTGGAGAGAGCGCTGTACATTCACTCCCCTCCACCTTCAATCCCTGCCGGTACGAGACTCGAACCTGCAACCTTTGGGTTACGAGTCCAACTCTCTAACCATTAGGCCACGACTTCCCCCAAACTAAAGTTATAATTGGATAACTTTTGTAGGGATTTCATATACAGGACACGTATATGCCACTGAATCACCATCATGAGGCTTCGAATTAATCTAATCAAGAGATACCACAGAGACCTTTTGTACCAGAGCTGAAAAGCCTTTTTACGACATATGGATGCCTCGTGATCGTGGATGCATAGAACCATTATGTCCAGAACAGGAAAAGGATTAAATGACGCCCTCAGGCAAGCATAGGATGTACAGCGTGACGCCACATGAATATCCCATGATTTTCGACCACCAGCTTCCCGCATGACAAAAACCCTTACTTCCTTTTGTCACAGACAAAGAAACAGAATGTACACAGACAATTCAGAAGACAATCATTAAAAAAATCATGAAAAGTATCGGAGCAACTATATTCAAAAATAATATGTTTTATGTCTTAAATGTGTGTGATGTGTTATTGAAACCACGATATATTAATCGTTGCTTTATAACTTTTCTTTTAGTGATTATGATTACTGGGCATGCAAAATACCTGTTGTTTAAGCTTGAATAAGAGCTTGTCTTATTCGCCGAACATTGGTGTAAACGAATAATTGATATTCAGCATAATTTTCCGGTGATGATAGTTTTATAAGAAGTTCTTTAAAACTTGCAGAAATACTCTCCACCAACAGCAGGCAACCATGCCACCATCTGATTGAACAAGCGACCTGTGGGCTGGACAAAAGTCAGCCTGCTTAAAAATGGACACAAAGCCCTCTGGCTTAGTTGTCTTCTGCTGGGGTCGCACTCTCACTCAAAAGAACGCTTTCACCTTGGTGAGCGCGACAAAGCGCCCCGCCATACCACCGCATAGCCAAGACCATCTAAGAACTCAGACATTTCAGTTAGACTTCGCGATCTTCAGAGAACTTGAAAGTCTTTCAAACTCAGACTTTAACCGAACTACTCAAGCCTCTGTGTCAAACCGGCAACCAACTACTACGAGGGGTTCCCCAAAAGGACGTCACCCATACGTCATTCCAACGTCAGATCAACAGCCAATAAGCGAAGGAATTCCCCTCAACAGACATCAAGGAAGCCCGCTACAGCGACTGAATCACCTCCGCTTTCAGCTGTCAAGCCAAAGAACGCAAGTAACGAACAAAATCTTCCACTCAGCTGAACTGGTGTAGAATTAAGTTAAGCAGTAAAATTAAGACCGATTCTCTGCTTGGTGTTCTCCTAGGCTGAATTTAAAACCACTCGTTAAACGAGTTAGGACTTTGAAAACTTCATGCAACTCCGTCAACTCATTTCCTTGAATCTTTGTGTGTATGTGTATGTTTAAGCTTAGTTTTAATGTAATCTAGAATAGAAAATAAATTCTTGTTTTCATTTATAAAGAAGAGGTGGTTCATATAATTTCAAGGTTAAACCTATGCCAAAAAGATCCTTGCTTGCTACTTATCTCGTAGCGTACGTATAATAATTGCCTCTATTAAGAATGTACAACTAATCTTGATTGTGTGGACTGTGGCCAAGGAAACACATATTAAATTTGTTAAAAGATACCAAGAATCACTGGCTCGCTGGACGACCTTGATCTGAAGTAGAACTAACAAATTTGGAATGGTTTGATCAGGTGGACTTGGGACATTCAGACCCGAGTTCTAGCAAAACCTGAATAAATTAATAATCATCAATTCCCTATAATTACAAATTAATAATGAATAAATAAAAGATGTAATGTCTTACACTTTAGAGGATTTAGACAGAGGAGAAGAGTTAGAAGAGGAGCGATCCAGCTGTGGGTTAAGACAGCAATTAAAGTCACCTCCAAGAATAAGGTAATGAGAAGATAACTCTGAAAGTGTTGAAAAGAAACTTTTGAAAAAAGAGTTGTCATCCCAATTAGGGGCATACAGATTAGCTAAAGCAATGTTGACATTATAAATTTGCCCAGTAACGATGACAAATCTCCCTGAGGAATCAGAAATCACCTTTGAATGTACAAAAGGAATAGATTTATGTAATAAAATTGCTACACCTCTGGATTTCCCAGAAAAAGATGAATGGAACATTTGCCCCACTCATCTCCCCCCAGCCTGTGTTGGTCTCTGTCTCTCAGATGGGTCTCCTGTAAATAGGCTATATGAGCATCCAATTGGGACAGATGATGTAGTATTTTACTACGTTTAATAGGATTATTAAGGTCTTTACAATTAAAACTGATCAAATGTATATCACCCCCATTGGACAGTGGCACAGATCTAGGATGAGGCATGAGGCATTACACAAAACCAAATATTAATCAGGAAAGGAGCAATATATACCAAACTAGGTAACAGCAAGGAACTGTATAATGAAATAAAAAAACACATCTGACTGCAAAACAAAACCAGACTAACATATAAATCAACCCCACCACCCCCGCTGAAGCATCTCCCCAACTGAGATGCGCGCGCATTTCCCTGTAATAACAAAAAATCTCGCCTCATATTAGCTGTAAAACAAAAACTCACAGCTAACCCGGCGTACAAGGAATTGCGACATTGCGATTCAATAATTTGTGCAGAACATCCACTCAAATCAAACAACAGAGATACATCCAGAGTATGGAAATGTGCATCATTGAGGTTTCAAACCAGGCTGTCACCATCATCAAACGTTTGGAGAAAAAAGAAAAAGAAAAGCGTGCTTCATGACTAATCAAGTCATTTTGCTGAAATATTAGAAAATAGTCAGATCGAGCAGCGTGCTGTTACTCATCAGTGTTCGGAGACACACCTTTCTTAACGTTTTTCCTGACAAAGTCTAAAGCCAAATTGGGATCATCAAACCTGTGCACTTCACCTCCGGGTAAAGTAATCTGTAAGGTCGCTGGGAAGCGAAGACCAAATTTGACGTTCGGACACGAGTGAAGTTCCTTCTTCAGCGGTGCAAAAGCAGCCCATTTCTTGGCCACTGACGGAGCAAAATCTGGGAAAATAGAGAGCTTCTTTCCATTGTAGAGAAGAGGCGATGACTGCCATGCACGACGCAGAATTTGGTTTCAGACTTGAAAACTGCTGACCTTAATAATGAATGGGCGAGGAGGCTTTCCTGCTCCAGGTTTTTCTCAAAGTGATCGGTGAGCCCGATCAGGTGCCGGCTGGTTGTATAGGAGACCCAATACCTCCTGAAGAAGTTGCGCTATGAATTCGGAGACACGCGGGCCCTCGGATCCCTCGGGTAAGCCTACCAGACGAATATTATTCCACCTTGATCATCACTCCAAGTCTTCGCATTTCTTGGAAAGACTTTCCACCTGAGCAGTCAGCTTGTTAACATTTGTTTGTAGCTCATCCAAATGGTCGCTGTGGCTGTTGGCAGCCCGTTCGAGGCCTGTAACCGTCTCTCCTAATGAACCCATCCGTCTCTCAAAAGGCTCTAGAACTGCCGTTATCTCTCTTTTCACGGTGTCGGACACAATTGAATTGAAGTTGCTTATAATATCTGACCGCATCTTGTCCATCATTTATCTTATGCTCGACACCAAATCCTCGTTAGCCCCCGGTATCCGCTCAGGAGATACTCGATGCTTCCCGCTGCCTTTTACGGAGTCAAGTTTAGCTGCTTTGCCAGCCATCACAAATGTCACAAGCAGTTCGTATAACTTCAGCACAAAGCCCAAAGCAATAAAAGAGTACAAATAAAAACAATTATCAAAAAAATAACATTAAATTCGCAAATCCGAGGAGCCGCCACAAAACACGTCTTACATACTCGCACCTCCGCAGCGCCCCCGTCAACCAAGCGTTCTAACCACAACCTCGCCCCTCCCCACCCCCCAACCATTCAGATTTCTGTAGGTGGGAATTATTTGTAATGATATTCCAATGAGCCGCTTTGTGATATCACAAAGCCCGGAAAACAAACGCTGTAGTCCAAACGAGCTGTTCGTTGTAGTTCTTGAAAAGGGATTTTTTTTAAATGAAATATCTCCCTTTGGAGTGGACTTTGAGATTTGTAACTTTCTAGATCTTTTTTATGCCCAAACATACACACTACACACTGACTAAAATAAAAAAGTGAAAAAGCATAATAGGAACCCTATAAAAAAAATGTATTATTAGTTTCTGCAAGGTTTAATGAGTGATAGTTGTTTCAAGATCATGACAGAGTGTTTGTGGTTGCCTGACTGACAGTATCTTTCTGCCACAGTGCAGCTGCAGTATTATGACTAGTGTTTGTACTACACTTTTGACGCATAAATTTATATCGAACAGTTATCGAACTCTTTATCATTTATCAGAGAAAATGGGTATCCGATAATTACATTAGTTCATGTTATGCCCAGTGTGATCTTGTACATTTTCAATTTTTTTAGAATATACATTTTAAATATATATGAGTAAGTGTTTATCTATGTAATGTGGTGTTTTTTTTGTTTCATGTTCATGTTTTCCATGTATTTTATTTTGTAGTTTGATTCCTGCTGTTTGTGTCATGCTTCCCTTGCCCTCACGTATCTCTGCCTTGTGTATGTGTCATGCTCTCATTGGTTGTCTTAGTCATGTGTCTTGTTTCCCATTGGTTTGTTCGTCATGTGACCCTCTTGTTTGCTATAAGTAGCCATCATGTTGCCACTGTCTCTTGTCGTGTATTGATGTTGTAACCTGCTGTCGGGATACTTCTGTCATGCCACGTGGCGTCTGCTCATGCTATGTCTGTTCATGTCAAGTCTGTGTCTCGGATTATTTTTTGGATGTTTGGATCACACTGTAAATAAAACTACACTTGGGTTCTCACTAAACAATATCTTCAGGTGGAGGATTCGTTACAGAATACACAACCATTAAAATGAACCCAGCAGTTTCAAGCCTCCTCTGCCTTCGTCAAGGTGACAGGCCTATAGAGAATTACGTGAGTGATTTTTGTGAACTTTGTGATCAGGTGAACTTTAATGATGTTGCTCTCAAGGACACTTCCGTTTTGGTTTGGACAATAGCATTTCACAATTTATGCCACGCAATACCCCACACTGGTCACTTGAACAATACATTGATCATGCTCTGCTGTTGTGCGGCTCATCGTACACTGTGGGTTTTGTGGATAAGGAGCCTCTTCACATCCCGACCGTCATGTCTGGAGTTGTTCACGTCACGCCTGCTACTCCAGGGTCTGCTCACGTCATGCCTGCTCACGTCATGTCTGCTACGCCAAAGCCTGCTCACATCATGCCTGCTACTCCAGGACCTGCTCACATCATGCCAGTTAAGTCAAAGTTTACTCATGTCATATCTACCAAGTCAGAATCTGTTCACTTCATGTCTGCCAAGCCAGAGTCTGTTAATGTCATGTCTGCTACCCCAGGGCTCGCTCACGTCACGTCTGTCAAGCCAGAATCTGCTCACGTCATCCTCAAGAGATTATTCCACAACTGGCTGCCATTCAGAGCTTCATCGCAAGATGGCTGCCACACAAGAGTCTCTTCACAAAATGGCTGCCCTTCTAGAGTCTCGTCACGTCTCAGCTGATCTTCCAGATTTTTGTCAATGACATGGCCACATTTTCAGAGGAGCCGGCGCGTCACGTACGCCTGGATCCCCGGCCAAGATGGCCGCCACGCCTGAGTCCCCGGCCAAGATGGCCGCCACGCCTGAGTCCCCGGCCAAGAGGCGCCAGCCTGGAGTCCCCGTCAAGAGGCCGCCACGCTGAGTCGGACGCGGAGCTTGGGCAAGACTGAAAAGATGATAGCTAGTTCGATTGACCCACCTCTGAGGCGGTTGCAAGATGAACGGAACCAAGGGACATCAGTGCTTCAAGCCCAACAGTCAGAGGTACTGCCGCCTCTGATGCCCTTCTTAATGCGGCGCCATTTGAGCGTGGGGCTGCCAACTGGCGTCTGGGCCTATCCTGTCCCGATTCCGCTCCTGAGACGACTCTCCCGTCCACGAGTCCGCCCTAGCCTATCCTGCCACGGGTGGCGCTCCAGAGGACGCTGCGCCTGTGGTATCCACGAGTCCGCTCCAAGCTCGCCTGTCCCGAGTCCGCTCCAGAGCCTCTCCGCATGGATCCAATCCAGTGCCTCCAGAAGTGGTAGCTTCCGCTGCAGAACCTCCTGAGGTGGTGGCGTTCGCTTCTGAATTCACTGCCTGCCCTGTCACGGCCACAGAGGCCATTCACAAACTCACAGACTGTCTTGTCACGGCCACGGAGGCAGTTAAACGAACTCACTGTCTGCCCTGTCATGACTATGGAGGCCGTCCATGAACTCACTGTCTGCCCTGTCACGGCCAAGGAGGCTGTTCATGAACTCACTGTCTGCCCTGTCATCACTAGGAAGGCCGTTCATAGACTCACTGTCTGTCCTGCCACGGCCAAGGAGGCCGTTCATGAACTCACTGTCTGTCCTGCCACGGCCAAGGAAGCTATTCTTGAACTCCCTGTCTGTCCTGTCACGGCCATGGAGGCCGTCCATGAATTCACAGCCTGTCCTGTTACGGCCATGGAGGTCGTTCATGAACTCACAGTCTGCCCTGCCACGGCCAAGGAGGCCATTCAAGAACTCACTGTCTGTCCTGCCACGGCCGAGGAGGCGTTCATGAACTCATTGTCTGTCCTGTCACGGCCATGGAGGCCGCTCACAAACTCTTTGCTTGTCCTGTTATGGCCATGGAGGCCGTCCATGAATTCACAGCCTGTCCTGTTACGGCCACGGAGGCCATTCACGAACTCACTGTCTGTCCTGCCACGGCCAAGGCGGCGTTCATGAACTCACTGTCTGTCCTGCAACGGCCAAGGAGGCCGTTCATGAGCTCGCTGTCTGTCCTTTCACGGCCAAGGAGGCAATTCAAGAACTCTCTGCTTGTTCGGTAACAGTCAAGTGGTCTGTCCATGTCTCTGCACCACCATGGCTTCCTGCTCTGCCGTCACCACCGGTGCCCTGCTCTGACCTGCAGCGGCATGGGCTGCTGCTCCGCCAGGGCCCCTGCCTCTGCCTGGCCTCATGGCGTCCCTGCTTGGCCTGTTCCGCTTGCCGGGCCTGGCTCCTCCATCCCTCCCCAGTTCCGCCTCCACTCCGAACAACACGTCTGGACTTTTTGGGTTTGTTGGGCATCTGGAGACCGACCTTGGAGGGGGGAAATTGTAGGTGGTTTGGGTGTATGTTCATGTTTTCCATGTCTTTTAATTTTGTAGTTTGTGTCATGCTTCCCTTGCCCTCATGTATCTCTGCCCATTGGTTCTCTTGTTCATTGGGGTCATGTTCTGATTGTTGTCTTGTATAGTGTCTTGTTTCCATTGGTTGTTAGTTGTTCTTGTGACCCTCTTGGTGCAGAAGTAGCCATCATGTTGCCATTGTCTCTCGTCGTGTATTGATATTGTAACCTGTCGGTGAGTCTAGTCTGTTTCATGCCTCGTCAAGTCGGTTCATGTCAAGTCATGCATTTGAATGTTTGGATCACTCTGTAAATAAACTGCACTTGGGTTTTTCACTACACTCGCCTTCAGTGGATGATTCATTACAATATACTGTATTACAAAGTTATATGGGCATATTTTTGCAATTCTACTTGGTGCCACTACATCAAGTAGGCCTATTCTGAGTTATAAAATAGCAACTTCTGAGCAACAAAATTGTTCTCTGGGAAGGTGGAAGACCAGAAGATGAAGATAGTGTTGAGAGGAGAAAGGAGAGAACATGAGAACCAGGCAGCGGCAGACAGTCAGAGCATGTTTTGAGGTCAGTTCTGGCCAGCAGGGTTTTGTCAGAGGCTTCAATCTGGGCACCAGTTCATCATCAGTCAGGGCAAACATTACTGTTAAAAATCATTACAGCCAGGCTGCAAATCCCATGATCCTCAGCTGCTTGATTCCATCTGGACCGAAACCAGCTGGACGGCCAGTTTCCATCATTTATCAATCGTCTAGTCTGCTGAGGAGGAAGCTCTTCAGTGCACTTCGATTCGGACTGGCTCGAGAGCATGGAACAGTGTTATCAAAGAAAAACAGAGAGAAAAAAGACGAATATACAACAAGAAACAGGGCAAAGGAGGCTTACCATAGACTAACAATGGAGGGACCAGAGTCACATCTAGAGACCTGAATATCAAGAAGCAATACCCTAGAAACTGACCAGAACACCCTAGCAACCACATCAGGGAAGCAGGTTAAAAAGCACTTAGAAACCTGAAAAACTGCATATCAACATCCTTCCAGCATTATTTGTGCACAGTTACGTACGAGCGAACTACACAGAAAATACAAAAATCTACTCAAACAGGAGGTGTGATATATATTGTCTATGATAATATTGGAATTATTGTTTTAACAATCTGGAAGCTGACATTATTTCTTTCTTATATTTCTATATGACACAGTAAAATTAAGAATATCGCACAAGCAAGCTGCTTTTTTTCCCCAAATATCAGCACATTTAGGAATGTGATATTGATTTTTTTTACAGTCCATAACAGTCAATTAAACGTTGAATGGACCGTTAAATTGTTAGTTACATTTTAGACACAATATAGTTAACATTGTTCGGAAAAATATTTTTGTTGGCGAAATTAGAACAACCCCCCCCCCACCCCCAAAGTTGGCATCACACAGTGGGGTTCCACTATGATTGAATCAGTGTTTTTGAGCATATCAATGATTCAATGAGCCATTACATGAAGTCACATGCTTGCTACTTGAATGAAAATGATATTGAACAAGTCGCGTGGAGATAAATGCACGAGGCCAAACTCATTAAGACTAGTCACCATCTACAACATGTTTTAGTTTCATATTAACATATCATTTATTAAATAATATAAAATTTATTTAATACAATAATAATGAATATAATATACAAAAACCTTTTATGTCAACGTGTCATCGGCTAATGCCTGATGAAGATCATGGGACTGGAGCATTGCTGAAACAATTTTGATACTTTTTGAAAGCAGGACTTTTTTCTCTATATTGATTTTTGACTATAGTCTATGACCAATGCCCCTATCCCACAGGGGGGCACGGTGTAAAAATTTTTTTTGTAAAAAAAAAAAAAAAAAAAAAATTGTTTGATAATTCAATGTTCAAAACATTATTATTAAAACATTAATATCATATCATTAACTACTGTGTAAATAAAGAGGCTTTAGATGCAGCTTCTGTACCAGCAGTGCAAAAATAGATTTTGGTGACACTTATTTAATCTGATTAGCATCTTTTTTCTAATTTTAGTGTATTGAGAGGACAAAGTATGATATATTAAAGCGATGTGTGTTATTGTGTTAAAAAAAATTGTTTTTTTATTGCCCCCAACTTATAAAGGTAACATATCAATATATTGATGTTTTGAAAAGCGATAAAAGGCATTCCCACTTTTGCCACAGAGGAGCAGGGCTTAAGCTGTGGGTTTGTATATGAGAGAGTTTTGCGGGGGTAATACGTCATGGCCGTCATGTTTCATACTTTGAGGTGGCTGTATGGGGATGTATTTAAAGCTGTAAAACAAACCAGAGGCCAGATTGACAACAGCATAATAGTAAAGCGGCAAGTGGGAGATTATGGGATCAATTACAGTACGGTAGTTTGGTTATATATGCCAGTTATGAATGTACACACAGTAAACACACACACAGGTGGCATTCATACAGCCAGAAATGTTTGTGCTGGGAGAAACGCCAGCTCTCGTTGCACATGGAGGATTTTTAAAGAGTAGTCCATCCAAAAATGAATATACTGTAATTATTTAATCACCCTCATATTGTTTCAAACTCATTTGCGGAGCTTTAAAGATGAATTTTTGAAGAATATTCCATTTTAATATAATGAAAGTGAATAGGCCTGGATGCAAAAACATAAAAGAGGTCAGTATGATTCATGAACTGAATCACTGGATCATAGAGTGAGTGGGTTAAACTTGAGGGCTGAAATGGTCCGATTTCTGAACAAATCATTCAGTCATCTTTTGTGAACCAGATCAAGTGATTCATTGAAATGTTCTGACTCAAAAGAATGATTCATTGATGAATCAGACATCGTTACTTTTCTCATGAACTCAACATGGCGTGCAAAGGCAACTATGAAGATTTTCAGTGAATGATCAAATCAGTTTGTCATATGGATGGAAGCTTATTTACACCGTGGAATAAAAAAAAAAAGTATTTGCAACTTTTTTATTTGCAAGATATAAATCCAGATGTGTGAGATAAAAACTTGCTATTTTGAGATGAAAAGTCATAATTGTAAGATAAAAAGTGACAATTAATTTTTTTTTATTCCATAGCAGAAAAAAATAACTACTGCGAGATGCAAAGTCAGAATTCCTATTTTTAAAAAAAAGGTCAGAAGTGTGAGATGTGAAGTCAGAATTACAATTTAGAACTTGCAATTGCACTTGTGAGGAAAAATGTGAATTGTGAGATAAAAAATTCCAATTACCTTTTTTAATACTGTGGCAGTCAGAATTGTAAGAAAAAAATTCAGAATTATGAAATTTAAAGTCAAAATTGTGAGATTTTGTCTAAGCTTCCATACATATGGACCACTTCTAAGATGCTTTTAGCATTATTTTTTTAGGCTTGAAAACCCCAGTCGCCTTTCACTATAATTATATAAAAAATATGACCAATATAACACTTAAAATCTCATATATTTTTTTTTATTCCACAGAAAAGGAATTTGGATAAATAATGACTTATTTATTTTCTTTTGGGCTGAACTATTCCTTTAAGTCACATTTTTCCTGTTAACTGTTTAGAAGTTTGGTCAATTTTAGCAAGCACATAAACAACCCCCATTCACTTTGATTTGTCCTTTTCCGCCCTTTTCCCGTTCCCGTTTGTTCTAAATCAACATGAAATAGCAGCAAAAGGCTGTTTGCATTTGAAGTGTTGTTTATATTTTCAGACGAAGCACTGACATCACCGGAAAGAGGGTCTCATGACCACATTTTGGACAACATGAACTCTTTAAAACAATGGGAAACAGTCCATTCTGTCGGTCATTTACTGTGAAAGGGGATTTTGGGTTTGCTTTAGTGTTTGATGAAATGTTGACATGCTCATTTGCACTTGAAGTCTAGCTCTGAGTCATGTGAACATGGTGGACTGATTACTAAAATGCTGATAATGATGTTCAAATTTTATTCTCTAGCTCAATGACACCGCTTTTGTCTAATCTAGCAACGCCTATTAACAAAGCCTGATGTAACGGCTCTCTTTCCTAGAGGCAGCTGTACAGACTCAACTAGATCCAAAGTTTTGCTCTTGCTGGCACAATTAGATCTGTTGTAGAAATTCAAAAGCACAATGCACTTGTTGTTTTGGTGGTTCATCTCATCTTTACTGACCTTATCTAGCGCTTTCTCACATTGTAACTGCTGTAGAGTATTGTGTTTTTGAGATCTTGAGGCCTAACTTTAACACTTTTTAGAATCCTGAAAGTTAATTTTCACTTGCTTTATGTATTTACTAACATTTTAAGCAAGCCACTTCACATGCAAATACAGCTACCAGCTTACAGCTTATTTGAATAGAGAACATTTTAAAGCTATGATTCAATAAAATATTACTACAATAAAAATTTTCAACCAGCAATTATATATATTCAATTTATGTTTATTCCAATAAATTATGTATATTTTATGTCATTATATAAAAATTATTATGATTCAATTTAAAGGGAAATGCAAAAAACCAAGGTGACAAACTTCAAGCCAAAAAACAAAACAAAAATTTCAGCAATTTCAGGCAATTTCCCCCTCCCTTCAATATATTAAAATATTAATAGCAACCCTATGCTCATCTGCATAACGTTGCACGCTTAATTACAATAATGTTGCATGTTCGACTTTGTGAAGTTCTGGGATGTTGTTATGACGTAGAGAGCTTGGGTACATTTGGTCACGCCCATATTTTAAAAAGACAACGATTGGTCATATCAAAATAGAAAGTACTAATAAATAAAAGAATTATTGAGTGTTATAGTACAGAGGTTTTATATAAAAGATTAGCCAGGGAAAAATTATGACGCAAAAAAAAACATAGGATTAGCAAAAGTCAAAAATATTGGCTGGAACAACAATATAAAATAACAGCGTGACAGATCTCTCTTATAGTCCGTTCTGTACTAACCATTTAGACAAACTAAAAAAATTCATGGGGTGCTTTCAATATCCCTAGTTTCCTCGTTCCTCCGTCCTCCAATCCTATGACCGGAAACGAGCGAGCTCAGCCATCTTGAAGGAATCTCCATCTCTAACACGCACACCGCAAGCGCGAGCGAGGATCGAGGAGTGAAGAGGGCTTCCAGGGCAGCTATGCAGCGAGTCTACAAGGTGACCTTTGCGGAAGTGGTTTTCATAGAAAACCTGCTGCACGTATACATTCTTCCGACCCCTTCACATCTGTTGCAATAGATGGTAAATTTATACTTTAACTGTGCAGTGAAAAGTTAAACGCATAAATGTCATATATTTCAAAACAGACGGCATCTTGCTTTATTAATATTTATTATGAATTCCTTAAATAACGAACTTTAACAACATAAGGGCAGATCCCTTTAGCACAGCTGATGCTGTGATTTGAAGTGACGCTAAAGGGAGCGAGGATATATAATTTCAATTGATTCAGTTCCTCCATCCTCGCGTCTTTTCCTTGCGTCCTTCCCTCGCATCCTGAAGGGATGGAGCTAAGACGTGAGGAAAGGAAACGAGGATGCACAAATAAGAAATGAGAGTCACCCATGGTCTGAACACTCTGACAATATGCATTAAAGGGGTCATGTGATGCTGCTATAAAGAACATTATTTGTGTATTTGGTGTAATGCAATGTAATGTGTTTATGCGGTTTAAGATAAAAAAACATTTTTTCCACATACTGTACATTATTGTTTTTTCTCTATGCCCCGCCTTTCTGAAACGTCGATTTTAACAAAGCTCATCTGTCTGAAAAGCGAGGTGTACGCTGATTGGCCAGCTATTCAGTGTTTTGTGATTGGCCGAATACCTCAAGCGTGTGACGGCAATGTTACACCCCTCACCATACTGTGACGCCGTGTCCCGGAGCGACGAGACAAAAAACATTCAAACCCATTACAACTAGGCATTTGTTGCATCCAGTGGGTACATAATTATTGATTATAATGACTTATACTGTCGTTTTACACGTTGCGTTGCATCGCGCCGCACAAACATAAAACCATGTCTGCATTTGCAGACAACAAGTGCTACTCTACACTGCTCAAAATTCACGTTTGAATCATCAGTGGCAAATCCTTTAAATGAAAACGTACTTACAGTCTGTGCGTCAGAACAGCCGGCATTGTAGTCTATACTCCCAGGATCAGGAAACAGTCCTCCAAAAAATGTGCTGAACAAACAAAAAAAAGAATTTTTGGGGGGGGGGGGGATTTATTTTGGGGGTAAACGGTTCTGGAACAGTGTTGTAAATACAACTAACCACTGATTTCTAGTCGTGTCCAAAGCCAAACAAAGTAGTTTCGCTTTAACAACGAAAAACACAGCGGCCTAGCGTGAGCCGAGGGGGAGGGCAGGGCCGATGGGAGCTGAGGTGGCGGGGTTGAGAACGGCGCGGCCGGAGTATTCGATGAAGGAGCGGCAACCACATGTGACGACCCCGGGCTGGACTCCGCTTCGTCCACGGTGAAAGCCGATCCGGCGAATCACAGCACTAAGCACGATCGCTCTAGGCATGACGAAGTGGATATCGCCCTCTTTTGGAAGACCAAACAAAGTAACATTAGTTTCGCATTCACAACGAAACACACAGCGCCTTCAGGACATGGCGGCGGCGGCAACAATAATACAGCGAGAATAAAAGTTACGCCTTCTTTCTTTGCGTGAACATTTGGGCGGCGTTATGCAAATCTTCCCACATCGTGATGTAGATATGTGGGGGCGTGTTAGAATGAGCCGTTTTAGGTAGGTGTGGCTGACTCTTAACATTTATAAAGAATATCTCTTTGGATTTGAGACTTTAGTCTTTGCAACTTTACAGATCTTCTTTATGCACCAAGAGCTTGTAACACTCCAAAAATTGAAATCGCATCATATGACCCTTATTATTAAGACAATTGTAATAGTCTGAGTGTTACGAGTAACATATTCTATTAAGAACAGCCCCTCTGAGGCAAAAATAAGTAATTAATTAATATGTTGATTAATTAATTAATTCAAAAAGAGATTTGCGGGCAAATGACTCTTATGAATTAGTTATATTCAGTGACTCAACAACAAAAAGTGCAACCAGTGTAGTCCAATTCACGAACATATTACTCTTATTTTAGTGAATCAACTGAAATGACTCACAAACTAGCCGTGTGAATCATGCTGACAAATTTCACAGAATGAACTCACTGAGCCAGTCGGAATGTTACTGAATCTGACATGCTTAATAAACTACAAGATTTTATTACTTTCAGTGAAGCTAGTAGTACATTTTCATTCAACTTAAATCGCTACAATTACTAGCTAATGACAATGTGTAGTTGATGTTATATGCTTCTCCAAGATTTTTGGTGATAAATAAAAAAAAAAAATTTAATATGCATGATTAACTGCCTATTTTAATAATGCATTACTTTTATTTTGAATTAATTGCACTAAATTAAAACGTTAAAACTGAAAGCCCGTATTTCACATATAGCATGCGTGTCTGAGTATTTATCACATAACGGCCCCTCAGCTAAAAGCATCCTTTAAATGCATCTGTCTTGCATCAGCACACATTAGTGGATATGCCAAGAACCAGGCAGAACGCTGGAGCTGGTTTCAATATTCTCTCCCTGCAGTGACGCTGACTGAGCTTCAGTCTCTCAGACGGGACTCTTTCGTCATCGCTCAGAGAGAAAATTACGTGCAGAGCTCAACAACATAATGACATCAAACTGGGTCATGAGACATGCTGTGAAGAACTCAAGAACACTGAACTTTCAGATAACTGATCGCATTCATATAGAGGTTAGCATGTCTCTTACCTCTGTTTTCTTTTGGATACCTTTCCTGACCATTATGAATGGTTAGAAGATTATCTGGGTTTTCAGACGTGGTTGTTTTTATCAGCTGTTTGGACTCTCATTCTGACGGCACCCATTCACTGCAGAGGATCCACTGGTGAGCAAGTGATGGGAAGGCAAATATTCTCCAAATATGTGAAGAAACAAACTCATCTACATATTGAATGGCCTGAGAGTATTGTCATTTATTGCTCAGAGGCTTTAAAGGGGTCATATGATGTTGCTAAAAAGAACATTATTTTGTGTATTTGGTGTAATGAAATGTGTTTATGTGGTTTAAGGTAGAGACCTGCACTACCGCGGGAGTACCGTGGGACCCAACGCAACAGGGTGCGGCGTGGGACAACTCTTGATGGGCGAGTGCGGGTGTACGGGCGGGGAGAGACTCGTGTGTGTGCGGGATGCGGGAGAATAAAATGATTCGCGGGACTCCCACAAAATAGAAACCATCTAAACAAAATGTTTAAAACATATAAATTGTTATTTATCTGATGCACAAAAGCAAAAAGAACAACTAATATTAAACATTAAAATGATTGATATGCGCAAGCTAGACATAGGCTGTTCCTTTAATGTAGCCAATCACAGACTCAGCTGTTGATTTCTGGAACGCAATGGCCAATCAGAGGTGATTAAGTTAGAATCTACTCGCCGCAGTGCTGAAATTGTGTGCTCACGAATCCTCTCATTTTAGACACTCTGAAAGATTCATTGTGCATATATTTAGTGCTATAACAGAGCTTTATGAGATCGCTATGAACTTAGATGTCAGCTTTTAGTGATAATAAAGGAAGCGCTGCTCACATTCTGCCATGCCAAACCATGCACGCAGCAGCCCATGCTTGCTTTCCGTAAAAAATAACAGTGGTTGTGAATGTTGATGCTTAGCCTAAATAACAAATATTTTATCAAGAGTGTTTATGCTGGGATGTTGTGGAGCTTAGGAGATGTTACAGAACCATTTCATGTAAATTTCTTCAATGTACTGAAAACAATATAGATTAATTTTATGCAGGCTTTTGCGGGCGGGAGCGGGACAAAACATGAATGTCACAGGCGGGAGCGGGACCAGATAAGATATATTTCTGCGGGAGCAGGCGGGCGCGGGACAGAATCTTCCGGGAACGGGCGCGCAGGTCTCTAGTTTAAGGTTCAAAAAACACATTATTTTCCACATAATGTACATTATTGTTTCTCCTCTATGCCCCGCCTTTCTGAAACGTGTTGATTTTTACAAAGCCATCGGTCTGAAAAGCAAGGTGTGCTCTGATTGGCCAGCTATCAAGCGTGTGACGGAAATGTTACGCCCCTCGCCATACTGTGTTTCCGTGTGTCCCGGCGCAACGAGACAAAACCAATAAAACCCATTACAAACGAGGCATTTGTCGCATCCAGTGGGGACATAATTACTGATCATAATGACTTATACTGTGTTTTTACACTTTGCATTGCATTGCGCTGCATAAACATAAAACCATGTCTGCATTTGTGATCGGAGAAATTACAAACAACAAGTGCTACTCTACACTGCTCAAAACTCACGTTTGAATCGTCAGTGGCAAATCTTTTAAATATAAAAAAACGTACTTACAGGGTGTGAGTCAGAAGCACCAGACTGTCCATGCAAAGTTGGAACTGCCCCACTTTATAGAAACATTATGTCCTCTTTTGGAAGGCCAAACAAAGTAGTTTCGCTTTCACAACGGAACACAGCCTCTCCACAACATGGCGGCGGCGGCAACAATACTACAGCGAGAATAAAAGTTGCGCCTTCTTTCTTTGCGTGAACATTTGGGTGGTGTTATGCAAATCTTCCCACATCGTGACGTAGACATGTGGGGGCGTGTTAGAACGAGCCATTTTAGGTAGGCGTGGCTGATTTTTTTATAAAGAATATCTCTTTGGATTTGAGACTTTAGTCTTTGCAACTTTACAGATCTTCTTTATGCACCAAGAGCTTGTAACCCTCCAAAGAGAAAGGAAAAATTGAAATCGCATCATATGACCTTTAGATAAGCCCTTATTAGTTCTCTGCCTTTGCATTTTCTTGGTTTTTATTGTATATATTTTATACAGTGCAAAATAATCAACTAAAAACTCAAACTAAACCATCAGATAAGAGGAAAAAAATGTCACACACAACTTCTTTCCATTCATGCTGACTACATCATGGGACGTTTTCATCAAGACGGACTGAAAGTGACCTTTTGTGGGGTGTGGAGCGACATGAGAGGAGAAAACTATCCGTTCCTGGTACGGCTTCACCGAGCATCTACGTAACTGCTTACAGAACAGCAGACATTTCCCACAAACACCCCCAGGTGTTGACGCTACCTCGGATTTTAACATGTGGCCTCCAAACAGCTTAATACCCTTCCACTTAGACCTAGTCAGAAACAGCTTTCCACAACCACGGCAACTACCGCAGATCTAAAAAGTGCAGTATGGCCCAGATTGTTATGTAAATCCGGTGTTGTGCCCAATTTCGACCCCCTGTCAAATTATTACCTCCCTCGTTGAAGTCGCTACCTGATTGCCTATTACCCTAACCCAAAACCTACCAATAATCAGGAGGGGACCCGGGGTCAGAATTGGGCACAACACCGGTAGTACTAGCAAAGGCATCTGCAGTTATTATCTAACTGCATGAGTGAGCTGAGTGGACCTGTCACTGTCTATTAGGCATTGTATTTTCAGTGTTCTCAACTCAGCCCACAAATACTCAAGAAAAAACTAATACAAAATTTCACTTCTAACGTTATTGGTTTATGTGAAAGCATTTGCACTTAGTGTAAACAATGAACGGTGTTTGTTTGTTGATAGTTACACTTGGTTCAAACAGCCACTATTTACATTTTGTCTAAACAGCATCTACGTGTAAGCGCAAATAAGTGATTATAAGCCAAGGTTGACTAATATTCGATAGATAACATTTTACCTCAGTATTGGTACAGGATCTGACGCAGCTGACTGAACAGCACGTGTTCATCACTGCCTCCACGAGTAACAGGTGAACTGGAGGATCTTTCGATTCACACAAGATACTCGATTACTTTGTATTACTAGATTACTAGTTTGTTCGCTAAAAGCATTCTTTCGGATTCGTTCACTGATTCGCTCAGTGACTACCGTCGTAGTTTGCGTTGTTTTGAAGTGTCTTTGTGTTATGAAAGAGTCATTGAATCATTATCACGACGAACATTATCGCGGATGAAAAATAAGGCTGAAATCCGAAATCGCCCCCTATAACGTATCCTCATTCACTATTCCCTACATTAGGTCACTAATTCAGTTCACTAGAAGGAGTGAATGAAAACGAGTAGTGAATTCGGACACTGAATGCACCGGAAGGAATGCCGCTTTTGCATAGTTTGTGCTTGCTGTTTATTAATCATTTGAAACTAGCAAACTAGCAGCTCCAGTAGTAAAATTAAAGGATTTATCTTGAACTCTGTCACGGAAATTATGTATTTAATAATCAATTTACAATGAATTTATACCCGTGTTGTACATTATGCTGTACGCCATTATGCATTATGGGCATTCTCTAGCCGTTGAGCGTGCACCAATTGTACACTCGTTTTTGCAGTGCATTGTGGGATTGAATGAGTGCACTCGAGAACGTCCACTATGGTTTCGGACACCACTAAAAATGGCTGTTCCCTCAAATAGTGCCCTATTTAAGGGTATAGGGGGCGACTTCGGACACAGCCTCAGTTAGTGCACAGCATGGAAGTGAACAGTTCACTTTTAAGGTTCATTCAGCTTTCACTGCTTATAGGAGTAGCAACTGGGAGGTCACTGTAAACAAAGTTGAAATGCATTATAAGATATTTATCAACACAATGTTTTATAAGGCTTTTGTGTGATGTGACATACAATAATGAAGCAAATTACTGTCTGAAAAATGACATCTGCAAATTGAATTCACAGACAAAGTGACTGAACAAGAAATGGAAATGAGTAGATTAAATAATATTTGGATGCAAATTAGATTTCATAGTGATACAATTTGGGAATAAATGCACAAAAAAGTCAATATTGTACATTAGACAGAATTTTGCACAGCTGCAGCTCTCCTGTTAAAGTGACACGCTTATGAGTGAAACAGGCCTTTTCCTCTTATGAACATGTGAGCAATTGAAGCAACGTTTACTTTTGCGACAGGCCATTGTTTTAATTAGATTTGTAAATATTTGTATTAATATTTGTATTTTTTTAAATAATAGAGGGTGTTCAGTTTTAGTTTTTTCTGTGTAGAGAGTAGTGAAATTTCACTGGTAGAGGCAGCTGAAATGTTGGTATTGTGATGATCCCTGATGGGAAAATAAAAATAAAGACGTGATTGTTGAGATCCTCAACTTGGCTGGTCTTTTCTATCAACCAACCCATTGCTCTGTTAATGAGCACCAGCTTTAATTCTGAAGTGTGGACATGCCAGTACGAATCAAAAATCCTTTGGCCAAACAGTGCATTAAAATACCTGGCGAGCAACCAGGACTGATTGTCCACCCTGGCATCTGCCGCTCCACAATATTTCTTTGTGAAGTGTACCAGCACGTAAAACGATCAGCTTTTCTGCGTACCTTCCAGTGCGATTGACGACAGAAGCACATGGCATTGTAAGAAGGCCAAATCTGTGCTCTTTGCAAAAAAGAACCAGCGTGTGATATTTACAACATTGCTTAAAGGGATACTAACCCCAAAAAAATAAATGTAAAAAAGCATCAACCACAGATTTTAAAAAATAAATGTAAAAAAGCATCAACCACAGATTTTTTTTGTTGTTTATTTAGGGATGAGTTTATGTAGTTTACTTGTTATTAAGTGTCTCAAAACAAACTCTGAAAATATCCTTAAATATGTGATGGCAAATCCAATGATTATTTCATCCTCAAAGGCTCTTGTTGCATCAGAATCGTAAACACGGCTGTTTCCAGGCAGACTGATAAAAGCTCTGATGCCCCGTACTCCCAGAAGATACGTGAAGTCAGCCAATCAGATTAGAGCTTGCCAGATTGAGAAAATACATTCCAGTATGCATCTGAATGCAATTGAACAGTGTGTGGTCTGTGATTGTGCCATCTGATGGTGTAGTTAAGGCATTTACCAGCAGGGGCAAACTGGGTCATGCTAACCAGCAAAACCCAACCCCTTGGTTTATAATGCTAATCAAATAGTGTGTTTGTAAACATTTTGGACATAGAAAATCATGTCACATCGCCTATTCGATAATAGTTTACCTAAGCAAATCAAATATATTTTTATTATCTTTGTTGTGTTTTAATACAGTTTTTCTCTTTAAAGATAAAGTATGCTGCTAATGTCAAATAGGGGAATTACAAAAAATAAAATATATTTTTAAACTACCTTTCCAAACACCCCTTGCATATTATTACAATTATTCTTATCCTTGCAATATTTCACTATTCTATCTGGGGCTTGACAGTAAAGAATTAACGTGTGGCAAATACTTGAATTTAGCTTCAGTGTTGAGAAGAAACTCCATAAGTTCAGTGCCTTGATTGAAACCCGAGCACTGCATCAAATTCCTCCATCTTGTAAAATCGTCGTCACTGTTTACTCTTGTTTTGCCCTGTCTGTATTTTGGCAAGTCTTCAAATTTTGGCTTGCACTTCTGTAACCAATTCTGAATTTCTTTTCCCATGTAATGCGTCAGCTATGGTCTGGGGGGCTCAATGTTACACTTTTGTGGGAGTCAATGTAGTAGTAAATGAACAATAAGAGAATCTAAAAAAAAATAATAGAATTAATCGCGATTAATCCCACCTAAGATTAAAGTTTTTAAATATACTTTTATATCGCAATAATTTCACATTCAATCTTCAAATTAATGTAGAAACAACATTAAGACAGTATATTTTTAATATTTGTTTAACGGCATCTTTTTTATGACTGAAGGCGAGTATCACTAATACCAATACTACTGATGTCTCTATGAATTTTTTTTTTTAATCTAATATGTAATCACTGACTATAGGCATTCAACATTACAGTATAATTGAGAGCTATCAATTTTAACATTTATTAGACTTTTAAAAAATAACTTTTAATTAAAGGGAACTTAACCTTCACATAAACCCATTATAATATATGTCATATTTAGCTACCTGTGCCCTTCAGCAAGTAGGAAATATACAGAAATTGAATAAAGTGATCAAACACCAAACTCTAAATCAAATATAGATGAATCCTTAAAGCTACAAAAATGATTGATTTCCTCTTTTTTCTTTTGTTCTTTGATGAACAGACCACAGCAGCTGGTTATTAGGTTATTTCTTTAAGAGGTGCCCCTGCTGAACGTGATGTGGATCTGACAAGCATCAAAGATTTTTCTTAAAGCAAATCTTTACATTGTTGGGCACAATTATGTCTAAAAGTCTAACTAAGAGCTGAGAGTGAATCGCGGTTATGTGAGATGGAGGGAGACAGTGCTGGTGCTCCAGGACAGTTCTGTGTGGTCGTAAAGACATTCTGCACAGATAACTTAAATGCAATTTTGTCAAAAAAATTGAGACAGAATGTAGCATAGTCCAGTTTGTGAGTGGGGTGGCCAAACCCTAGCTCCACCCCTGCGTTAATTGAGTTAAATATTTTTTACGCGTTAAACTAAAAGATGCAATCGCATGCGTTAACGCACTAATTTTGACAGCACTTGTTGCAACTTTAATATTAGTACTCTGTATCAGCCAATACTATTAAAAAAACAGCTAACCCGCCTAAAATGATTAAAATTTTGTCATCAATTCCTCACCTTTCCTCTGTAAAACCCAAAAACAGAAATTTCGCACAATGTTCATGTTGCTATTTTCCACACAATGAAAGTGAATAGTGACCATGGCTGCCAATCTCCAAATATGACAAAAAACTTTTTGTTGATGATCATGATGCATCACATCAGATTTGTGCATATTCCGATATCACAAATGAGATTTGAAAAATACAACACAAAGGACGATTTTAAGTACATTATTCCAATTTTTTCATCCCATGATCTGTAGATGAAAGGGATTTGGAATGGCATGAGGTAAATGAGTAAATGATGACAGAATTTCAGTTTCTGACTGAACCACTTTAATAGTGGGCTGCACATCCGTATAATAAAGTAATCTTTTTGTTTAGGCTTAATTGCTTGAGGGATTATTGACACGTCAGGACAGGCGAACCGACTGTCTATCCAAATTTGACTTCTGGCTCAGGCTCCGTCATTCTCTCTTACATAAGCATACATACTAATTAAACCTGATTGGACTTCTAAAGGTTTGATTCAAGAAACTACAAAATCAGTCACACAAAAAGAATACAGGGCTTAATCCACTGACAGTGTTACATATGATTTATAGCCTTGCGTAAGATCTAATCCTCTTCTCGACAGGCCTTGAGGTGCATTACGTTCAGGATGAATGAATTGACAGGCTGTGGTGGTTCCACGAAGATCAGATCAGATTTCGTGCTTGGACTCGTCCCAAGGGCACTGGGGAGAGCATTTGCAAGTTAGCAAGCAGTATGGAGTGTATTAAAGACATATTAACCAAGGTTCAAAGGGCTAAGCTGTGTTTCCTCCTATTCCATAGAACTGGATACGAAGACTTCCTACAAAACTGCTAGTTTTTATGACATATTAATATACTTCCAGAACAAACAGAAGTCAAAGTAAAATAAAACAGCATAAATTTCCTTGAAATATAACAAGATGTGCCATCTTTGCTGCCAGTGAAGCTGTTTGCAGTAATTTACAGCATTCTGAGATGCCAAACGGTTTTTGTAACTAAAGACACAGTTCAATGAAAGAGGAGAAGCCCTCACACATGATGAGAAACATGAGACAGGTCTGGCAGTGGTTCATGAGCTCAATTTAACAAAATATAGGCAGACTTAGGAAAATGAGGTCAGGACTCCCAAGTGGGACATTGTTTTGGCTCGGCAAATGCATAAAATTCACCCTTTCTATGTCTATTATTCTTTCACCAGCCCTTATCAGTACTGTCATGAGCAGAACACTCATTTCAGTTATCACCAACTTTAACATCCTGGTACGCGGAACCACCACAACTCAAAGAGAAAGCTGCCAGTATCTGAACATCTATTTGTTTTGCCAGAAATTGATGGAAAACATCTCTTTAATAGAGATTTCATGCTTATACTGACAATGTTTAACCCTTATACCTTAATAATCACTGCATTTTAAAGGAATAGTTCACACAAACATGAAAATTCTGTTATCGTTCCAGACCAAACAGTTGATGGCAGCCATTGACTGCCATCTACTATTGATGTCAATGGCGGCCGTCAACTGTTTGTATCATTTTTGGCAGGACTATCCCTTTAATTTGACCTCAAACTGATTAATTAGCTAAAGTTATTCCTCCTACAACTGCTTGATGTCATAAACAGCACTTCCAAACAACGTGGTTCGAACAACCGAAGTGCGAACAAAATTCGTATGTTTTCAGGTTGTGGCTAGCTAGTGTGTTTCTCCAACAATGTATTGTACTATGGTAGTAGCACAGCAAGTTATGTAGATGTTCAGGAAATACACGCTTGGATGGTGTCGCCACCTTGTGGATGAATTAATTCATGCAAAAATATTCAAAGCGCATATGCGAGTTGAGCATACAGAGTACAGGTTGTTAGAAAAATCAAGCTTTGCATAAACACTACACGTGTACTATACTGTTGACGAACTATACGTCACATACACTGTATGCATACCTTAGTGTTCGTCTATAAACTGCATATACTTTGGGCTTAACACTAGAGCTACCAGGGGTCGCTGTATACCTAAAAGCGCCAGCAGGTCAATTTTACCCACGCACATGACAACTGTTTTTATATGGCTAAAAAACATATTATTTCACTGTATTATGCCACTGTCTTCACAAAGAAGTGTCTAGAGTATGAACATTGATTTGATAGTACAATCAACTAATATAGTTTTCACTGGTGTTGTATGTTCAAGATCTTTTTTTAATGCAGCGCGTATCCATAACTGTCAGTAGCCTAAGCTTAAAAAAAAAAAACCTGCACAGACAATGGAAATTAGAAGGTAGTAGCCTACATTTTTGGGTGGTGTAATATTATAATAGAATGTCATTAATAAATATATTAAGATAATCCATGGTATTTAAATTACTGAAATAGCGTATAGACGATAATGAGCAATAATAATTCACCACAATGCATAGGATGATGCGATGAAAAATTCAAGTGCACAGCTTCACCTAATGAATTATTATTTTGTTTAGTTATATCATTTATAATTTTAATAAGAGAACAACACCAATAAACATCGGGTAATCAAAAAATGGTTTTATTCATTACATCAGCTAGATCGGATTTTTTTTCTTCAGGAAACGGCCAGACTAGAATAGCAACACAGTAGCGAACAATAAACGATATGGCAAGACAATAATTAAATAATTAAACCAAAGTTTGACCAATTATGAGTAACATTAGGCTAAAACATAAATATGATATATTGATCGCTGTCAGATGAGCCGTCAGATGCTGAGCCAACCCAGGACGCATAACTTACCATCAGACTCCATCACTCATGGCATTTAGTGTTTCTAATACCTACCTTCCATAAATCGCCTTTTTTAGTCATGTGACTTATGTATGAACTGATAATGCTAAACAGTGAGTGAAAGGCGTGCCTAGAAATGTACAATGTTTAAAACATAAGCTGGCAAGAAATACATGCATTATATAGCGGGTAAATCTGACCCGCGGCGATTTAGGTATAAATGCCCCATTTTTGATTGGTTGTATCTAAATAATTTTTAACCAACATTGGAGTGAAATTAAATAATTTTAGTAAAAGTCAATGACTGGGCGACTTGAATGTTTTATTTTAAATCTGTTACGTACATTTGAAAAACAGCCACGGTTCAAATTTACCCCGTGGCGGTTCTAGTGTTAAGCAACCCCAGTAAAAGCATAGAGACTTATGGTCTCCTTTGACTTGGGGCCAATAAGCAATCACTTAGCAACCACTTAGATCACCCTAGCAACCACCTAATTCACAAAAAAAAAACACTTAAGCAACCATGAAGAAATGTATTGGTAACCAAACAGTTGATGGTAGCCATCGACTTCCATAGTATGGAAAAAAATACTATGAAAGTCAATGGCTACTGTTAATTGTTTGGGCTTTAGCAACCCTTAGTAAACCACATAGCGACTTGGGGATGGGGCTCTTTTCACATGGGGGCCAGGACCATTGGAAGCCAAACAGTTGACGGTAGCCATTGACATCCATAGTATTTTTGTCCATGCTATGGTTACCGTCAACAGTAGTAACGCCACTTAGATCACCCTTGTAAACACATAATTCACTAAAAAACACATGCAACCATGCAGCAACGTATTGGAAACCAAACTGTTGATGGTAGCCATTGACTTCCATAAAATGGAAAAAAATACTATGGAAGTCAATGGTTTCTGTCAACTGTTTGGAACCCTTAGTAAACACACAGAGACTTGGGAATGGTCTCTTTTGACATGGGGCCAGCAAGCAACCACTTGAGCCTAAACAGTTGACGGTACCCATTGACTTCCATAGTATTTTTTTCCATAATTCAATTAAATTCAATTCAAGTATTTTTTCCATACTATGGAACTCTGTTCCATACTGTTTCAACTGTTTGGGCTTAAGTGACCCCAGTATAGAGACTTGGGGATGGGCCTTTTTGACTTTTTGGTCACTTAGCAACCACTTACATCACCCTAGCAACCACATAATTCTCTAAAAACCACTTAATCAACTACAAAGCAATGTATTGGCAACCAACCACACAACTCAAGGTATTTTCCAGAAAATGTAAATCTGTTTAATTTATACATAATGCAGGTTTAAAGTCTCCCAGATACAGACGAATGCCTGCCAATTACAGAAGCACCAACATGCTAATTAACTCCCTCCCAGCCGCAGTCACTTACAGGCAGCAGAAGTGAAACGAAGCTGGGAAAGGCGGGGTGGAGTGATCAGCGATAAGTGATCTGACCCAGATCAACACCCTCGGGGGATGACCCTGCGTGTCTGTCTGTCTGTAACAAATGAGAGCGTGTCAAGAAGTGCACAAAAGCCAGTCAGAGAAATCACAAATATTTGGCCTACAAGACATTCCATTAATAATAATTTAATCACAGCAGCGCCCGGCTGGCAGCACACCGGCCGCAGCAAAACACAATCTCAAAGGCGCTGTTCCCCCGACGCAAACGTTTGGCAAATGCGCATTTTGCAGAGTCAAAATTATGAAATATTTTAAGTGAAGCATGACTCCTCTGCCACATCTGGCACGATCATATTTGTAACTATAACACAGATATGGGGAAAGAAAATTAAACACAGCTTTGCCAAGTTCAGATGAATTTTTAGTTCAAAGAAATGTTCAAATGAGTGTTTTCTTGCATTTAACAAACAAGAGAACTTTTCTCATGGAATAGGAACCTTATTCCAAACAGACATGATACTCCAAGACCCACTCAGACAAAAAAGAGCATTTAGCAACTGATTTATAATCAGATTACGAGTTTTTGGCATTCTAGTATTCTCAGAGGCTATACAATAGGCCAAGACTTTGGCTAATATTGCAACATTGCCATTGCGTAGACCTTACAAAAATAAAAGCATGGATGACAGTAGAGTTAGTTTCCAAAATGACCATTTTGCAGGTGTTTATTTGGCTGTTCTTATACTGATCGAAACTGACTGACCGATGACTAAAATACAATGAAGATTTTTTACACGTTTTTAAAATATAAGAAAAAGTTTTATTAAATTGTATTCTGATGTCTTATTAAAGAAAACCCTTATTAAAGAATAAAATTGTTGAAAATAAAAAAACAAAAAATTAAATAATAATAAGTAAACAAATTAACTAATTCATTAATTAATTCAAAAATAACTAATTAAATTCATTAATTTAAACGTTTTTGTAAAAAATATTTGTGTAAAAGCCATAGATTTAGAAAAACATAATTTTAAGAATTAATTATGAATATTTTGTGATTTTAAAAAAAATTATAAAAAAATTGACTAAATATTATTTAATAATTTGTGAAATTTGCAACTTATAAATAAATAAATAACTTTAGAAACTTCATTATTTATTTAATGGCTGTTTTAGACAATCTAAAGACAGACTGACAGAGTCTGTTAACATACTGTCTAATAATTCATACTGTCTAATACAGTGGGGAAAAAAAGTATTTAGTCAGCCACCAATTGTGCAAGTTCTCCCACTTAAAAAGATGAGAGAGGCCTGTAATTTTCATCATAGGTATCCCTCAACTATGAGAGACAAAATGAGAAAAAAAAAATCCAGAAAATCACATTGTAATTTATTTGCAAATTATGGTGGAAACTAAGTATTTGGTCAATAACAAAATTTCATCTCAATACTTTGTTATATACCCTTTGTTGGCAATGACAGAGGTCAAACGTTTTCTGTAAGTCTTCACAAGGTTTTCACACACTGTTGCTGGTATTTTGGCCCATTCCTCCATGCAGATCTCCTCTAGAGCAGTAATGTTTTGGGGCTGTCGCTGGGCAACACGGATTTTCAACTCCCTCCAAAGATTTTCTATGGGGTTGAGATCTGGAGACTGGCTAGGCCACTCCAGGACCTTGAAATGCTTCTTACGAAGCCACTCCTTCGTTGCCCGGGCGGTGTGTTTGGGATCATTGTCATGCTGAAAGACCCAGCCACGTTTCATCTTCAATGCCCTTGCTGATGGAAGGAGGTTTTCACTCAAAATCTCACGATACATGGCCCATTCATTCTTTCGTTTACACGGATCAGTCGTCCTGGTCCCTTTGCAGAAAACAGCCCCAAAGCATGATGTTTCCACCCCCATGCTTCACAGTAGGTATGGTGTTCGTTGGATGCAACTCAGCATTCTTGCTCCTCCAAACACGACAAGTTGAGTTTTTACCAGAAATTTATATTTTGGTTTCATCTGACCATAGGACATTCTCCCAATCCTCTTCTGGATCATCCAAATGCTCTTTAGCAAACTTCAGATGGGCCTGGACATTTACTGGCTTAAGCAGGGGGACACGTCTTGCACTGCAGGATTTGAGTCCCTGGCGTTGCAGTGTGTTACTGATGGTAGCCTTTGTTACTTTGGTCCCAGCTCTCTGCAGGTCATTCACTAGGTCCCCCCGTGTGGTTCTGGGATTTTTGCTCACAGTTCTTGTGATCATTTTGACCCCACGGGGTGAGATCTTGCGTGGAGCCCCAGATCGAGGGAGATTATCAGTGGTCTTGTATGTCTTCCATTTTCTAATAATTGCTCCCACAGTTGATTTCTTCACACCAAGCTGCTTACCTATTGCAGATTCAGTCTTCCCAGCCTGGTGCAGGTCTACAATTTTGTTTCTGGTGTCCTTTGACAGCTCTTTGGTCTTGGCCATGGTGGAGTTTGGAGTGTGACTGTTTGAGGTTGTGGACAGGTGTCTTTTATACTGATAACGAGTTCAAACAGATGCCATTAATACAGGTAACCAGTGGAGGACAGAGGAGCCTCTTAAAGAAGAAGTTACAGGTCTGTGAGAGCCAGAAATCTTGCTTGTTTGTAGGTGACCAAATACTTATTTTACCGAGGAATTTACCAATTAATTCTTTAAAAATCCTACAATGTGATTTTCTGGATTTTTTTTTCTCATTTTGTCTCTCAAAGTTGAGGTATACCTATGATGAAAATGACAGGCCTCTCTCATCTTTTTAAGTGGGAGAACTTGCACAATTGGTGGCTGACTAAATACTTTTTTGCCCCACTGTATTTCATATCTCTTGTCCTTCTGTGTTTTTGGTTTTGCCGAGGCTGAGTGATTTCATTGTTTCTTTTCCACTGGTTTGGCTCACATATTTGCTGTTATTCATTTCCAATGAGCTTTTTATCGATATTGACAGGTTGACAATTAAAAAACAATAGAGCTGTTAAGAGCACAATTAGAGCGTGATCTGTTCCTCAGAAACGTCTCCCAAGACCATCAAGAATAAGTAACACTGATGTCTTAACTTGACCAGTGCCATGTCAATAAACCACAGCAGGTTGGCGAATGATCACTTCCCAACTTTCCTTCAGTTCCAGAAGTCGCAGAGAGTCGAAGCTCTTCAATGTTTTCCGCAAATGAGGCATTGAAGTGCAGTTTTATACAGTGATTTGAAGATACCCCGGCTGAACTTCTGTCAAACCTGGTAGTGCACATAACGTTCCTCATTTACATTTACGCATTTGGCAGACACTTTTATCCGAAGCAACTTTTTTGCCAGTATATGTGTTCCCTGGGAATCAAATCCGTGACCTTGGCGTTGCTAGCACCATACTGTACCAGTTCAGCTCTTTGATTTGCATTAACTGAACGTCTTGACGCCTCGCTGAGACAAAACAGACGCCGGCGCATTCACGCTCACCTTTGGTGGATTTAGTGATTATTTCTTTTGAAATGAATTGTATTAATGTTGGCTTGAGTTTGATCTCTTTCTGTGTTATTGCGGAAAGGCCAGTACAAGTTCAGGGAATGGGGCTATTTTTGATATTTGGATTGCATTGGACTGCGATTAAACATTTGGTGCCAAGTTTACTCAAAAGGTATTCTTTGTATTCATGTACATTTCATATGATTTTGAAAAAAACTTTTATACTATTTTCAACTAAAGTTTACATTTGAAGAGTTTGGTTCCAAAACGCTATAAATCCATTTTTATTCATTTGAGTTAAAATGTGTTTTCTTTACCAAGAATGTGGCAAGATGAAAACCACTATTTTCGGTTTCAAACTTTCACATAGCATCTTTAGGTTATAATAATATTACAAATTCAAATCCCGATTTTGATTTTCAAAGATTTGTTATAAAATTGTATTATTTTTGTCTCAAAATGCAATAAATCCATGACACTTTTTTTTTCTTCAAAATGCAATAAATCCATTGAATCAATCTAAAAGTTATTTTTCATATTGAAACTGTTGAAAATACACAACATAGTAAGTTGATCCACATATGACAGCCTCTGAACTTGGTCAATACTAATGTAAGGGAAACAGGTCAATAATTTAGCTCAAAGGGAATCATTTAAGATTTTAAAGGGAACTCCACCATTAATATGCAAGGGAATTAGGACAGAATCACTGTTTTACGGTGGCTCACTGAGACGGCCAGCGAGTCAGTGAACGAGCCGTATGACAGCAATTCTGCAATTGATATCTATATCCAAAATATAGTGAACTCTATTACTATTAATTAGCACTGTAACAAGATCGGCAGTTTAAGACATTAACTTGTGAGCACAAAACACAAGATACTTCTCTTTTCCATATAAATAAGGCTTTATTGGATAAATCTAAGACATATAAACTAATCTAACACATGAACACACGCATTCACACAAGTTTTCAGAAAGAGAGAGAGAGGAAATAATTAAAGAGAATGAAAATGTGAAATCCCAAGATTACAGCAATATGTGCAATTGCTTAGACCTGAACAACCATCAGTCATTTAATTAACCCTCGCATTGAGTTCCTCATTGAGGTTAAAATTTAGATTAACTGCACCAGTTCCGTTTAGAAATCTGGAGGTACTTGCTTTCCTGTGTGCTGGGTTCTCTTCCTTGTCTGGTTGCCGAAAGGGGTTTTCCCGCTTTTCTGATTGGCTTGATGTTCAGTCTTGGGAAGCCAGTGATTGGGCGTTGGCTGTCGACGCGGAGCTGTGGTCTGCAGTTGAAGGGTAGACAGCACTCTTCTGGAAGATGCGGCGTTAGGCTTACCTCAGAACACGAAACTCTCAACGGAAAATAAAACAAACTAAAGAAATAGAAATAGATGTAAAGTTGGACGAGGCCAGGTGGCGTTTCTCCTCATGGTTTAGGAGTAAGCCAGACCACGCTCAAAACCTAAAGAAACATGACTAGGAGTGAAAAGCTAAAAGCCGCATGGCTAAAAGCTAGACACAAAAAGTCCGACCCGCAAAAAGGCAAAAGGCAAAGGGAAACCAAAAAGCGCGCACACGCAAAGAGCAAAGTTTGATGGTGTGCTGAGTATTTAAATCGGGCTGTTTAACACACCCCAAATGGGGTTTTGATCAATTAGATGTCGTCGTTGCTCGGGGTTTTGTATATTCCTCCTCCCCATTCATAAATCCACTGTTATCTCATCATTCACATGATCCGCGTTTTTCCCGCTCTGGTAGAGTATAGATTTTGGACATGATTTCTTATAATAAGAATATTATACATTTGACAAAGAATTGATTGGGAGAAACGTTTCAAGCAAGAAGATTCAAGCTCACACATACCAAACATGAATACGACCTCTTAAGCTATTCAATAGTTATTAACACACAATACATACACAATAAATGATTAAGACATGATGGTTAAACGTGTGGGTTACATACATAATATGGAGATATATATATATGATTATTTGCTCAGGTCCTTTTAGTGTCATTTAGATGCATATTCACATGGAAATGAGGTTTCTTTGGCATTCTGTGGACGTAAGGAGACCAGAGATTAAAATGTCTGTAAGGAATTTTAGTCTGTTCTTTGTCTCCTAGGTGGGGGGAAAAGTTAATCCGAAGAGCTTGTGATCACTATCGCATGTTTCCATGTGGCGGTCACGCTGTGCATCTCTTTTGACCATTCTTCTTGATAACTTGCCCCAAAATTTTACAATCTCCTTGGACTTGTCAATGTGTTTTTTTGTGTTAATGTTGAAAACTGTTCTGTGGCAGAGTGGTTTTAGGCTTGCTTCAGAGTGGCTAGGGTCTGATTTATGACATCCTGTGTCTTGGGCCTCTTGTGGAATTTTGCGCTCCTAATCTTTCAACCATGTTTTGACCAAATCTTAAATTGTCTGATTCGGTCTGATACCCTACACACCCCCCTTCGATCGGCGATGTGTTGAGTTGAAGACATCAGCGAGCGCTGGAGAGACAAAGGCAGAAGAAGCAGACAACCACAGCAAACAGCAAGACACCTCCATGACAGTTACTGTACTGATGCAGGCATCATGTTATTTAGGTACAGGTGGTAAAGTTTAATTAGTCAAAATAGTTTAGTAAATTGAATATGTTTTAATTCAATCTGGAAATTGTTCTAATTTGGTTCCGTACGTTGATTCGTCAATCAAATTTTGCGGATAACTTTGTTTGGTTCTTCTAGGTTGTCTTAATTTAAAACGTTTACCGTTAATTTCCTAGTAACATCATTTGCAATGAAATGAATTGACCTATCGTGCATGGAGCTTTCTGGCTTCCATTCAGCTTTAGAATTACTGGCGGATATTAGGTGTGGTGAGTCAATCCTAATATCAAACCTTTGACCCTTGCAGGGTGTCTAGGTGTTTCACCTACTAAGGAAGGAGGGGAAGGAAAAGGATAGGTAAAAGAAGAACAAAACATAACAAAGCTGCTGTGGATTTTCCTAGCATGGCTTACAACTACTGTTGAGCTAGGATGTCGTGTGCAGCTAGTGTGTCATGTACCTTAAATTAGTGTCAGGTGTTCTACCTATTGTGAGGATGGCTGCATATTTCTTCATGGTGGGCATATGTAACTTTATGTTACGCTAAAATTTGGATATTCTACTTGTGGGAAGAAAATGTTAGTTGAATGTGTTATCAGTAGATGTGGTTACCTTTGGGTGTAGGTAATGTTGTGTGTGTTGATGGTGTAGTGTATGTGTGGTCAGATTTGTTTCAGTCTGTGCTGTCTCCCCCCTTTTCTTGAATATCAGTGAAGACGGGCTCTCTGCATCCTTGGCTTGGATGAGGGCGTGTCCATGATCTAATGGGGGTCAGTCCAGCAAGGCAGGAAGTTCTTTAGCAGACAGTCAGAGCTAGTTTGGCATGGCTGTGTGAAGCTGGGGTGCAAACTTGTCTCCTATGTTGCATTTCTCTTGTGATGCCTTCTGGTTGTGGCAGACTTTCTGACCTTCTGTGCTTGGGTGGTTGCTGTTGCACAGACAGGAATGTGGTTCTTGGAGTTGATTTGACAGTTTGTTATTGAGCGATGGGTGACTGAGGTGATGTTCTTTTGTACCTCAGAGTTTCATCAACAGTTGGCCGTGAGAGACTTGCTCGTTCTGGGTGTTTGTTGAACGGGTGCTTGTCATCTCTGATGTGGTGTACCAGGTGATCACCGGCCTTCCGTTCTGTCGCTGGTCACAGCGAGCGTGACTCAACTTTGTGGTCATCCATGTTCAGCTTTTCTTGAAGGAACTCTTTCATTTGTCTCATGACTTGTTCCATGTCGTCTGAGGATAAGCTGTCTTGCTCTTCTGCATACTCAGCACTGTGCATGTCTGAGTGGTGCTGAGGTGGGTTTTGCTGTCGCTTACTCACACGAGTTGCTCTTGGATGAGTCAGGCGATTACCTTTGGATGTCTGGTTAGGTTTACAGTTGTTCTTATCTTTTGGGTTTCTTGAGAAGTATGGCTGGTCCCATGGATTTTTCCAGTGGTTGGGCTGAAAGCTGTCGTGGACATGGGGGTCACGTTCTCTGTGCTCTTGATGGAAGACTCTGGTGTCGTGATGCCACTGGGTGTCGTCCAGTGCAAGGCTTGAGTCTTTGGTTACAGAGTTCAAGAGTGTGGATGTTTTGTTACCTTTCTTTGAGGCCATCTTCTGCTTGTTGTAGGCCTTCTGTGTTAGGTCACGCAACTGTTGGATGGTCATGGAGTGCGGACAGGCCATGACGCCTAGATGGTTGCTGACTCCAGGGTGCAGATTTCTTAGAAAGTGGCTTTTGAAGTTCACATCCTCTTCAAGTTCAGGTTCGTTGTGTGCACCAAAGTAGTCTTGTCGGAGTCGGTTGTAGTAAGCTTGTGGAACCTCTTGTCGACCTTGCTTGCTCTCCAAAGCAGTTAACAGTCCAAGTTCAGACTCAGTGTCTGTAAACTCTTTAATAAGGACC
>JADLZN010006053.1:777011-882994 GCA_018155175.1 Sinocyclocheilus anophthalmus
TAATCAGGACATCACGAAGTAGCTGGTAGCTTGACTTTGTTTGAATGGGCTTCGATCTAGGAAGTTTAGTACCTCAGGACTTGATGTGGATCTTGGAGGTATAAACTGTCTCTGTCAGTCACACGAGGTCTCGTTTCCAGATAAAACTCGATATCTTGCAGGTAGACCTGGATGTCGTGGCCCTCTGCAGAGATTGGGTTGAAACTGCTGATGTTTTTACACAGCTTGTTGAGGTCTTTGATGGTCATCCCATGTGCAGCTCCAAGGTCTGCTTGGATGGGAGGTATTCTTTCGTTGGCAGGAAAGGGTTGTGTGGCGAAGGCAGGTGAGGTTTTGGGTTGTGGCCCTTCGTGCCTTTCGTCATATGCCGGTTCTTGGTTATGGGACTCTGCTCTGCTCAGCAGTTGTGAGGCTGAGAGATGCTTCTCTTTTTTTGGCTCTTGTTTCAGCTCATAAGCATTTTTGAGTTATTTTCTGACCATGTAGAGCTCATCGTTGTATCGTCTAGTTGTTGGGTCAGATTGTCCATTACAGTTCTATACCTTTCAAGGTGGTCTTTCAAAGTACTGATTTCAACATTCTTGTTTATGAAGTCATTCTAGTCATCTAGTAGCTGTTCGGCATACTGGAGTCTGTTTACCAGGTCTTTCTGGACAGCCTTTGAATGTTGCTGGTCGAGCTGCGCTGCTGCCAGGGCTGCTTGGAGTTTCATAACTTGTTCCGTTGTTTCCTGCTCCCTCTCGTTGGGTGCTTTGAGTTGATCTTGAACTTTCACTTCCAGCTTGTCTATGCGGCGTTGAGCACGTGTCAGCTCCTCTTGAAGGTGGGTGATGTGCTTGTCGCTCAGTTTCAGCCGGGTTGTGAAGGCGTAGCTTAGGGAGCTGGTGATTTTGACTAGCTCCTCGTGGTTGTTGTTCTGGCTTGAATCTTGTGTCAGGAATCTTCTCAGGATTAGGATTATTATTAAAAATAATAACAGTTCAAATGTCTGGGGGTGAGGTGTTCTTGTCAGCTCTCAGCCAAGTATTCCATCTTCCCCATAGGCAATGGGGGTTGCAGTCTGCGGCATTTTGGCACGCCGGGGAGAAGAGAGACTGACACAGATCTGTGTAGAGTAGAAGCCTATGTGTGGTGGGACAACTAAGTGTGGTATCAGTGACTGTGACCCACTAGTGAAGTGTGGTGATGATTGTGTTGGTCTCGGGTGTCTAAGTAGATTAGGGATGCAAAGACTTCGTCACTTCTAACGAGGAATAGGAAAAAGAGAGAAAAAGGTAAAAACAATTCAGTAAAAAAAAAAACAATTCCTTTTTGGTTGAGATAATTTTTTTTTTTTTTGAATGTGGTTATCAAGAAGTTAAACAATATTATTAAATCTCTGTTTTAAACAAAAGAATGCAATAATAATGTTGATATCTCTTTCCTTAGTCTGACAGGATTGACACCGTAAACCTTACAGTTGGGCCGCTCACCAGGAAGGCTGCGAAGGCGACAGTTGTTCAACACTTATCTCTATAAAATCGATCTCAGCGTTGGATGAGATGCTAAAATTTGGATTTGCGTTGCCAAATGTAGGGAGGTTAGGAAGAACAAGGAGGGGATGATTACAATCAAATTAATAAGGATGATATGTCTTCTTTGATTGTGTATTTCATTCACTTAGAATTTATTGATGGTTCTTACAGGTCCCTACGAATGTGAAGAGTAAAGAGGAAAGAAAGAAGGAGGTGACAGGAGAAAAGGGAAGGAGAACTCAGGAGTTTACTCAGTAAACTGAGTAGATCGCGTCCACTAGCAGGCTCTGATGCTGTTATACCCACCTACGAGTAGAGTGTTCTTCTTAGTTGCTGCACAACTAATCAAAAAAAATAAAATTTGAGGGAAAGAACGTTGTCTTTCTAATTTATTTGAACTCGTAGAGAGGGATAACACTGTCTCATATTAGGGCTTGGGTGTGTCGTTCCCAAGCTAGGATCTCCAGAGGAAAAAAGAATGGTAAAGTAAAATTAAAAGTAATAAATGGGCAAAGTAAGTAGAAAGGAAATTAAATAACGAAGGAAAACAAAATAAAACAATAATGGCTAAGTGAATAACCACAGGAAGAAAAGGGGTAAAAAGCAATAAAATAATGAGTAAGTATAAGTCCGAATAGAATTTATTGATAGGGGTAATAAAATCAATTAAGTAGAATAAGTTTACTTAAACTTTAAAAGTTCAAGGCTTATTCATACCTAAGATGATTAGGCATAAGAGGGAATACTAGAAATAATGATCATATGAAATGATCTGAGAGGAAATTTGAATGATTCCAAATAAATTTAATGTTTAAATTAAATTTGAATTTGGCACAATTAACAATTGTGAGTCAGTATTTAGTGGATAAAGTGGTAAGAAGTGAGAAAAGAGAGGAATAAGAGAGACAAAGAGACCAACAGGTGTATTAGTTTAGATGTTTAAAGGGATAAATCACTTTATCGTTGCCCAACAGACACTGAATTCAACCACTGGATGTTAATGCTAACTGCTAACCTTTGAGGCTAAAGGCTTTAGCATAGACTTCAATGTAAACAACTGTTTCATTAGCTTAGCCACACCGTGGGGTTTGTTTACAATAGCGTCACTGTGCTGCGCGTGCGCAGTTCAGAGTTGCTTCGGAAGTAGGTTCAGACTTCCGTGTCACGATCGTAACTATGGCAACCAAATCAAGCTCTAGTAGTGTGTCAGCATGTGAATAGGTGCATTGCAAGTACAGTTAAGCATATTACACTAAATGTCGGCGCATTTCAACACTGTAAAAATAACAACACCGCTTTGGTTGGTTTTACGATGTGGCACTTAAACTCTCGGTTGTTCGGAGTTAGATTTAACTTTATTCAAACAGCAGCTTTGTGCTGCAGTTAGGGCAAACAGTAATAACGATCTCAGCAGATCTTTAAATCTCCGTCCCAGTTTCTCTGGACACGTAAACACAACAGCTTTCATTCGCTGTTGGTACAAAGTTAATATTAACTTACACGCAGTGTTAAGCGAGATTAAATTTACTTTGTGAACAGACACAGGCAGACAAACATTATCTCGTAATGTTTAACTCAGGGAATCGAATAGCATGGCATAACAAGGGGACAAGCATGAAGCAACTATTGAATACTAAACCAGGCTTTGATAAGAAGGATTGAGGAACCCACGCTCAAACTCTTCTTATCACTATTTATTCCCTTAACTCGGCAGTTAGCGTCGTGAAGTACGGTGACTGAGGATTCAGAGAGAATAGAAAACAACAACCGATTGAAAACACTGGGACACGCAATGAAATCAATTCAGCTATAAACAAGGCATTACAAAAATGAGGAACACTCTCGATTTCTACCTTATTGTACGATCTCAGATGTTAGCTTGAAGTTACACTTACTGCAGTTTACTAATGAAGAGTCGGACTCGAGTTACAGCCTGCTCTGTGTCATTCATTCAAGCGGTCGCGCGCTGATTACGTCACACACACACACACACACACAAAACACACAGACTTAAAAAGACGCTTCTAATATTTCATCCGCAGCAATGGAAATATGAAATAACTTGGTTTTTGCTCACAATTTAGGTTAATCTGCCCGCATTCTCCACCAATATACTGTAAGGGGAACAGGTCAATTTAGCTCAAAGGGAACCATTTAAGATTTTAAAGGGAACTCCACCATTAATATGTAAGTGAATTAGGACAGAATCACTGTTTCACGGCTGATCACTGAGACGGCCAGCGATTCAGTGAACGAGCCGTATGACATCAATTCTGCAATGGATATTTATATCCAAAATATAGTGAAAAACACTATTAATTAGCACATGTAACAAGATCGGCAGTTTAAGACATAACTTGTGAGCACAAAACACAAGATACTCCTCTTTACAATATAAATAAGGCTTTATTGGATAAAACTAAGACATATAAACTAATCTAACACAAAAACACACGCACTCACACAAGTTGCAGAAAGACAGAAAGTGAGGAATAATTAGTTTAAGAGAATGAAAATGTGAACTCCCAAGTTTACAGCAATATGTGCAATTGCATAGACCTAAACAACCATCAATCACTTAATTAACCCTCGCACTGAGTTCCTCAATGAGGTTAAAATTGAGATTAAATGCACCAGTTCAGCTATCAGGAGTACTTGCGTTTCTGTGTCCGGGTTTCCCTTCCTTGTCTGCCGAAAGGGGTTTCCCGAGGTTGCTGATTGGCTGGAGGTTCAGTCTTGGGAAGCCAGTGATTGGGCGTTGGCTGGCGACGCGGAGCTGTGGTCTGCAGTTGAAGTTTTAGACAGCACTCTTTCGGAGATGCGGCGTTCGGCAAACTTAACTCAGAACACGAAACTCTCAACGGAAAATAAAACAAACTAAAGAAATAGAAATAGAAGTAAAGTTTGACGAGACCAGGTGGCGTTCCTCCTCATGGTTTCAGAGGAGCTGGCGTGTAAGCCAGAGCACGCTCAAAACTAAAGAAGAATGATTAAAAGCATAGCCTCAAGCTATCCTAAAAAGTGAGAGTAGAGCGCAAGAGGGGGGTGAAGAAGAGAACCCAAGCATGAGAGGAGCAGTAGAGAGAAGAGAGAGATTTGATGGTGTTTCTAGTATTTAAACCAGGCTGTTTGACACACCCCCAAATGGTGTTTTGACCAATTAGATGTCGTGTTTGCTCGGGGCGTTGTATATTCCTCCTCCCCATTCATAAATCAACTGTTATCTCATTATTCACATGATCCGCGTTTTTCCCGCTCTGGCAGAGTATACATTTGGACATGATTTATATAACAAGAATATGATACATTTGACAAAGTATTGATTGGAAGAAACGTTTCAAGCATGAATTCTCAAAGTCACACATACTAACATCAATAGCAATTCTTAAACTATTCAAATAGTTATTCAAAATACATTCACAATAAATGATTGAGGCATGATGGTTAAACATGTGGGTTAGATACATGATATGGGGTTAGATATATAGCAATGGTTAGTTGCTCGAGTCCTTTTAGTGTCATTTAGATGCATATTCACATGGAAATTAAGTTTCTTTGGCATTCTGTGGACGTAAGGATACATTCTGTAAGGAATTTCCGACAGTCTGTTCTTGTCGTGAAGTGGGGGAAAGTCAAAGAGCTTGTGATCACTATCACATGTTTTCATGTGATGGTCACGCTGTGCATCTCTTTGACCATTATTCTTGATAACTTGCCCCAAAATTGGACTTGTCAATGTGTTCTTTTGTGTTAATGTTGAAAACTGTTCTGTGACAGGGATTTAGGTTTAGGCTTGCTTCAGAAGGGCTAGGGTCTGATTTATGACATCCTGTTGTCAGGGGCCTCTGTGGAATTTTTGTGACTCCTCGTGCCTCAACTCGGTTTTGACCAAATCTTAGATTGTCTGATTCGGTCTGATATCCTACACACAATAAACTGAGGGTTGTCTATATGTGTCCACACTCAGAGAGTTGAAGTAACACTGAAGCGGTGGTGAAGTTAATGAGATAATTAAGTGACTAATTAAATGATGATTGTGCATTGTGATGAACACCTGCTGTTAACAAGCAGAATTACTGAAGAGAAACAACAAGAACAGAAAAAAGAGAAACATAACAGCTACAACTGACTTCCAGTCACAGCCTTAAATGAAATCAACTGAAATAAAACACATTAAAGCTCTCAAGATAATAATAATAATAACAATTAGTTACATTTATATAGCGCTTTTCTGGGTACTCAAAGCTCTTTACATGAAAGCGGGGGAATCTCCTCAACCACCACCCCAACAAGATCTCGCAAGGAGGATTATTAAACAACTCAACAAACAGCTTTACCAGCTTCATTCATTACTAACCAGTTTGACTTTATTTCTGTCATACAAAAGTTCTTATTGAGAATTAAAAGAGGTTGATTGTCATATGTAAAGGTTACACTCAGTGTAATCAGTGTTTGTTAGTTGGACTCCTCACATCATATTGTTTTTTTCTCTGTCTAACGGAAAAAATCTGGTTTACAAAACATCTATACTAATAAGGGGAAACCAGGAGAAAACATGATGGGTGATGCATGGCTGGCTTGACGCTGACGAAAAATCGGTATGTAGTGTCTTGATTCATGATTGTACCTATACACTGTGGACTAAATTAGTCCTTTGTTTCTACAGGTTGTGTTTGGACCATGTGAACAATTTTCTAAAGAGTGGTGTAACAAGAAGTATTTTTTTACGGCGAACATAGGCAGAATTAATGGCACATGAATCTCAACAAGGGTGACAACAAAACTATTCAGATAAACAGATCTTGCCATCTCCCCAAAAGCTACTAAAAATCACACAAAAAATAGAAAAAATTAAAGCCAATAGTAAAGAATAAACGAAAATGTTAGACAATTCAATGTGCATAGTTATGTGTTTGCAATGCTTTGAAGCCATGGATGAGTTTTGATTGGTGCACCCAGAATGCACTGCAGCATGAAGCTTTTTGTTTATTGTCACCATCGTTGAGATTCATATGCTGATTCTTGAAGTCTGTTTACGTCGTTAGTTATACAGAGTTCCAAAATGTCCAGTCATTTCGAAAATTCATTAAGTATCTGATCAATTTATTACTTTAATTTAGCAATATGAGTAGTTTACATAACCCAGAATCAGGCCACTAAACTACAAATAACTCCTTGTAATAATCATCCCGCACCACCGGGATTCTAGTGGTTTTTTAATTTTTTTTATGGCTTTTTGTCATAAGAAATGTGGTTTAATAACAGCAAGCCAGAGAAGAACTAATGGTTTGAAAGTCAAGGCTCCAAAAGACCCACTAAAGAAACATGATCACACCAATGGTGATTTAAACGAACCTTCAACATCTAAACCTCGTTCTCAATAAAAACTTTTTTGACATATTTCAGAATAAAATAAAAAATGGGTAGTAACTTGGGGGAGTTGACCCTGGGTGATGTGTTTGTGGAGCTGTTTATCCTCCTTTGCGAGATCTTGAGAGAGTAATGTTTTATTCAGTTGAGTTCATCTAAGCCTGTGAATGGATGGACTGTTTTTTTCGGTTTGTTGTCTGTGATTCTGCTTGTTAACAGCAGGTGTTCATCACTAATGCTCAATCATCACTTAATTAATAACTTAATTATCTCATTCACTTCAACACCACTTCAGTGTTACTTTTAACACTCTGTAATGTGGAATAAGTGGTCACGATATTGTTTTTTTGAACAAACGATTTGCGATTGCAGATATCTTGAAAAACAGGGGTCAATGGCGAGTATAATTTTATTTAGTTTAATTAAATGTTTAAAACAATTGAAATCATTTGACAAGGGATTCAAAAGTAAATGTGTTAAATAAAACTACGTATTTTTTACTTTAGAGGACAAAGTATGTTTCACAACATAAATACTAGCTAATAAAAAATATATAAAAAAAGGAAGTAAACACATGGAAGGATTCTGGGAAGTTTGGGTGCTGGATTTGGGAATCTTTTTTCCAAATAAAGTCCAGTAACACCATTTACATACAGCACACAGTAAAAATGACATGACTATGATATTGGGCAAAAGCATCAAGCGCAGCATAATTTGAAATCATGAATTTAAAATTTGTCGATCGCGCGTCTCCAGTGAAACAGAACTCTCCTCCTGTCAGCATTCAATTAGCACGGATCGACCGTCACGCAGAGAACACGATCATGCAGGATACAAATGCACACTTCACAAGATCTCACACCTGGATTCGACTAAGTTTGCAAGTTTTGTGAAATTAAATTTTCATTAGCCATCCAAAGATTTGTTTAAATTATGTAAATACATATTTGCTGAATGCTGACGGCAAACAAAAAAGTATTATAATGTTTGCCTTTCTATTACAATAATATAAAAGCAATCGTTATAATACTTTTTGTATACATTTTAATTCCTTTGTTTAACCGTTCTATTTGATTATTAGACAGACTTCTGTCCGTATTAGACAGAACTGTTAACGACAACAGTGAACAAGAGGGAGAATGTATGCGGACTGGTGTCAGGGGCTGCCTGCTGTCATCACCTCAAATAAAAGTCCGCCTCGAACGAGCGGACAAACAGGAGGGAAAACGTCTATATATATATTAAAATGCCCCAAATATCGGCAATATATCGGTATGGCGATATATCGGTCGCCCACTAGTGTGGACACATATCGACACCAGCAAGTTGTAGTAATCACAACACTCCGGGACTCGGAATGTTTTTTTTTATGAATTTCTGAAACTTCTTCTTCGGAATTTAATGGCGTTGGCACACCAGTTTGGTGCATTGCCGCCAATACTGGGGTTGGAATGTGAAGGAGTTGTTGATGTAGAAGGAAAGAAAATGATCTTCTAATCAATATTCCTTTATGTCGCTTTTCCACTGAGTGGTACGACTAGCTCGGACGGTCAGTACGTAAGGCATGGTTGGATCGGCTCGGCTCGGTTCGCGTTTCCACTGCAGTTCAGCACCGCTTTAGAATGGGCGGGATTATTCAAATGTTGTTATAGTTGCGCCGCCTCTACTACCACGACTCCTAAAAAAAAGTTTTCATTCCGCATCGCCCCATCAGCTCTCGCTGGATCCGCTCCTCTGCAATCAACGAGAGGAACGTCTGGGGGACAGGGGGAACAGCCCGTTTTGGGTGGTTATAAAAAAAGGTGTGCTCGTTCAAAACAGTTGCGTTCGATCATTCGCTGGCTGTGCTGATTTAAATCTAGCGGTTTTGTTGTGTTTGTGTCGCTAGTTCAGTAGTGACGATTCTCGCCCGCCAATCCGTGATCAGCAGAGTTTACACGTACGTTTTGGTAACGGTATGGTTCACTTGGAACCCCAACCGAGGTGGCACTAAAAAAAGTACCAGGTACCAGGTACTGTACCCAGTGGCAAACCCCCCAAAAGTGAACCGTACCGAAACATACCGTGCTGTACCATGCAGTGGAAAAGCACCATTAGTCACTATTAAATTACCATTTAGCAAGCTCTTCGATGTTAACATTTTTAATCCTACATCCTTCACTTCTAAGAGCTGAGATCTTTCTTCATTATAATCAGCACATTTAAGAAGTACATGTTCAGCTGTCTCTGGAATTCCACATTTGCTGCACAATCCTGTATTGTGTTTACCAGTTTTAAAATGCAGTGTGCAGTGTGCCCAATACGGAGTCGGGATATTATTGTTTCTTCCCTTCTTTTTCCTCAAACCTGTCTCATACCTCCTACCTCTTTATTTATTTCATATAAATGTTTTCCCTTTTCTTCTTATGTCCATAACTCTTGCCATCTTTTCTTAATTATCTTTTTAATCAATCGCTTCATTTCATCTTTTCCCAGAGGGACATTAAGACTTATTCTTGAATACTTTAAAGCCTTTTTTGCCATCTCATCTGCTATTTCATTTCCCACAATCCCCACATGTGCAGGAATCCCCAAAAAGAAAACTTGAATTCCTAGTTGTTTAATTCTGTACAGAGTCTGAAGGGTTTCTATTAGAATGGTGGGACATTTCAAGTTAAGGTATGGCTATAAACAGAATAATTCACGTTGATTGTTTGTTGTGATACATTTGTCTTGCATGAAAAAAATATTTCAATATGCAGCTTAAATAAATTTTGTGAGCAATACATATGTTTAATAGTAAGTAGGTTATGTGGCTACAAATAAAAAATGGCACAATTAATGAAGCTGAGATCTATGCACAGGCTTACAAAACAAAGGTAATATTAGAGATATTTAAAAATATTTATATAAAAAAAAAACATTATTACAAAATGTACATTCATTTGTGACAACATTCTTACTACAGGAATCTCTAATTGTCACTGCTAATGTTCCAGTAAGAAAATACTGTAAGAACATCTACCAGAACAATGTATGGTGTGCTGTGTTGTCATGGTTACACTCTGTGCAAAGAAAATGCACATTTAATTTGAATTCGCCTGAAGCCTCACTTAATAATTAGTGACTTCAGAGGTGACTTGTGCTTAGCATGTTGGAAATTTACTTCAAGTAAGTTCAGCAGGATTGAACTGTGATGAGTGCCTGCACTTTGAAAATGTTATAAGCATTACAACCGTAAAATGTTTATTGTCAAATTAAACAGTAACTGGCCACAGTTATCCAGTAGTTGCTGTATTTAGTAAAACTAAGTAGCTACAGCAGTTTTAAGCGTATCGTGAAAACAAAGTATGTATAGCATTATACTTGTATTTTATATTTTATTTATTTAGCTGTATATTCAATAACACAAGTTACTGCTTCCCACCAGCTTTATTCAGGCTTCGTCTACATTAACATTTTATAGCTAAACTTCAATAAAATTACCAGCATATTAACCATATTTCATCAATGAACAAAATACAATTATAGCCTATTAGTAAAATCACAGTAACACATTGTGCCAGTGGAAAATAAATAGTGTAAATATAAAAATATAAGAAATTTAAAAATTTAAATAAATAGTTTGAAGTGTTTAAAAGGACTTATTAGTGACAGCATACAACAATAATCAGAGAATACAACTGTAAACTGAAACCAACCCCTTATAAAGGCACTGTATACAAATGTTTATTTATTTATTTATTTATTTACTAGTTATGTAAAACACTTAAAGTGTTATTTAAAATACAGAGGAGGCTGAGTATTTTTATCAGGTGGTGTAGATGTTAAACACAATAACAGAGCAGCTGAGGAACACTTGCAAAGAGATGAAGATACTTAAAATGAACACTTTTCAACTCTTTGAATCAGAAGACACTGGTGTTCGAAACTAGATTAAGTGACTTGATGTTGACTGCTTCACTACATGTGGTTAAATGTACAGAACACAGTCATAGTTTGGGTCTGAAGAGTTTCAGACTGGAAGTCTATATTCTTCATGAATGCCAGTGTCCAATGATATCAGTTCCCTCATAGGTTTAGCACCATTAAAACAAAAGTAGTCATCATTCTAAGGACCACAGCTCATCTGTGAGGACGTACTGGAAGGCACAAAAGAACAAAAAAATGCAATAGAGGACTTTTGTGATAATGCTACATGCAAAAGTGTTAAGAATACAACTGGACTTCAAACACTCCGCAGCGATGAAAGAAAAGCTTGCAAACACAGTAAGAAGAAAGTTTAATTTGAAGCAGAGATGATGTCAGGATGCTTTCAGGAAATGAGAACTGTCAGATACAATACAATATGTGAATATTTCTGTTTTTATATGAAATGTATTAATTGATTTATTGTTTATATATTTTTTTTAACTTTAACTTTTTCACCATATGATCTTGTTTGCATGTTTTACTGTAGTAATTCCAGATGTTCGCCATTATAAAAGTACTTTATTCTTGAAGCAAGCTGATAATATCAATTGTTATAAATTGATATATTGTTGTAAATATTGTAATTAAATATTTTCTGTCTATTCTTCCTGTCTGACAGGAGGAAGGCGGATTTTAGTGCCGATCACTGTGTGTCTTGGGATCATTTGTCTTCTTGTGATTGCTGCCATATACTGCAGCACTTTCAGGCCACTACTAAGCGAGGTTAGTACAAATTATTTTATTGCGCAAGCAGTTTCATTTTCCTAGTTTTTTAATCTTTTTTTATGTATGTATTTTTTTTAAAGTTTGTGTTTCTCTCAGGATATCTGTGGGGTCCAGATGGCGTGTTCATGTCCAATGAGGAGAAGAGCTGGTCTGACAGCAGGCAGTACTGCAGGTCATTATCAACACTGAAGAGAAGCAGGTGAGCTTGTGAGAGTGTCTGTTAATGAATGAGAGGAATCACACGTACTCCTGTTTTTGTTCACACAGAGACACATATCTTCATTCATCAAGGAGAGTGTGTGGTTTGGTTTCCTGCCTGTTTCTGAGTGGATTTATATTAAAGACTACTTTTGGGTAACATTTTATTTCGATAGTCCACTTTAGACATTCTATTAACAGCAAGTAACTTTGCAACTACATGTCAACTAGCAGTTAGTAGAGTATTAGTAGACTGTCTGCTTAATTTCTTCTAACACTTTCTTTATCAACTAACCCTAAACCTACCCTAACAATCTACTCTGAGACTTAGTAGACATGTAGTTGCAAATTAACTAGAATTAGTTGACTTGTAGTTGCAAAGTTACGTATAGTTAATAGAATGTCTAAAGTGGACTATCGAAATAAAGTGTTACCTACTTTTGTATTCCCTGCTCTCCGTCAGTTTGATCTGCCAGAGACTCGTAACATGAAGTCTCACGACCAGAATAAAATATGCCAGATTTTAAATTATTCAGAATCCCAAATACTCAATTCTATCAGCCCCAAGATTTTTTTTTATATAATTTTATTAAAGGGGTCCTATTATGCTTTTTCACTTTTTGAATTTTAGTCAGTGGGTAGTGTGTATGTTTGGGCATAAAAAAAAAAAGATCTAGAAAGTTACAAATATCAAAGTCCACTCCAAAGGGAGATATAAAAAATTTTTAAAATCCCTTTTCAAGAACTACAACAAACGGCTCGTTTGGACTACAGCGTTTGTTTTCCGGGCTTTGTGATATCACAAAGCAGCTCATTGGAATAGCATTACAAAGTATTCCCGCCTACAGAAATTCGAATGGTGGGGAGGGGTGAGGTTGTGGTTAGAACGCTTGGTTGAGTGAGTGCATCAGACGAGACGACGACGAAGAAGAAGTGCTGCTGCACAGTTAATGCATCAGAGAAAACGAAGAAGAAGAAGAGCTGCTGTGCTGTAGCTTCAAATTTCCGGCATGTCTAGAACAATTCTTACAAATATAACACGACGTAGCTGGGTACCGCGAACAGACGCCGAACGGCGCCGCCGGTGTGCTTACACTCATAGAAAATAATGTATTTGAGTTTTAAAGATGTGGCGCGACGCTGCGCTTCTCGTCCGGTGTGCGACCGCCTGAAACGCTGTTTTTTTCACCTCCGTGCCCAAACGTCTTTGTTTGGGCTTCCGAAAGCAAATGATGTCAGGAAACAGTGGTTGCAATTTATTTTTTAACTCTGTTCCTGAGCATTATAAACCCAATTTGCTATTGTGTGCTGCACATTTTACTGAGGACAGCGTCCACAACATGAGGAGTACAGTGCCGGATCGCAAAAGTAATTAATTAAAATAAATTATAAGACGGAGTAACAAATATAAGGTGTATTTCATTTCTTAACTGATGTTCAGCTTTTCTTTTACGACGTCAATACTCAAGGTAGGAACAGGGGCCAAGGGTCTTTAAACAGAACGTGTGAAATTTGACCATGTCAGTACGCACTGTTTTTCTGCCTTAAAGCCAACAAAACACATCAGACCCAATGCAGTAGTGCCCCTTGTTTTTAATTTGAGACTATATTTGCATATGTAAGGCAATGGTACGTTGGCACATATGTATACAACACATCAGATGTGATGTTTATTTATGATTTGTAACATTTGTAGGCCTAATATTTGCATTGTTTTATTTTAGTGGGGTTTTTTTTTCCCTCATCTGTTTTCTGAGGAGACACTGACTTCTCCCTTGAGTTCTTGGAGGAAAACACCCCTGTCAGTACCACAAAGATGAGTTAATCAGAAGCTATAGCAGAAGTGAAAGTGCAGAAATGTGAAATCGAGAATACTTTTCTTTCGTGAAATATATTTATGGTTGTGGTTTTTAAAAGAGCTGTCTTCAGCAGTTTAAAGGAATAAAGCAAAAGAAAGAAAAATTAGTTGAAATATTTTAGAATTTAAACTAATGCAAATTACATAATACAGTATATTTTTAAACGTACGCTTAATTTTTTTGAAAACAGCTCTGTTATTTTTTCTTTTTCACATTCAGTTATGAAAAACACTAATTAGTTAAGAGCCTGCCTAGGATAGTTTATATAGACTATATATGGGTCATTCCACGAAATCAGTGCCTTTTGCATCCCTAAAAAATAATCAAACATAGAATTAATATAACAACAAATAAATGTGCAGTTTAAAAACATAACAATACTATGTATTCTTTCATCAATATTAAATTTAAAAAGTCAATTAAATATTATTTTAAGCAATTTAAATAGCATTTATGCTGGTAAGGGTAAGGTTTTTGGCCTGTCCCTCACTATGATTTTTCTTTTATGACTTTTAATTTGCAAAATAAAGGCAAAATCATATAAAAATCATATTTGCATGTTTTAAATATAGTCTCATTGTTAAGCAATGCTTTTGGCTTAAGTATGCATTTTTTCTATAAAATATAAATCATTGTATTGGTGTTCCCTGATTTCATGTCAGCCCTGTTACTACCCTCATCAAAAAAAAATAACCTGTAAAATAATGTACATTCAAGTGACATCATTACTAGGAGGTTACATCATCTCTCAACCACACTGTAAAAAATGGTGCCGTTAAATAACAGTAATTCACTGGTAGCAGGGTTGCCAGTAAGGTACTGTTAATTTACAGCTTTCAACCGTTAATTTACAACTCTAAATTTTTACAGTGTTTTACCGTAATTCTACCATGGAAATTAACTCCACTCCCAAAAATTTTTAAATTAGCGTTCATACGATATTAGTACTGTGAACTTATTTCATTTGAGTCCACTGAGAAGGAATATTTCTTAGTATAAAACTGCAAACACTTAACGTGTAACAGCAAAATAACTAAAAACATGACTTTAACTCAAATCGTTGCAGTCCATTGTAGCACACATGTGTGAAACGAAATAACAAAGAGATCATCACTGCATCAGCAACTCCACAGTTACGGTCTTTAAATAAAGCAGCAGAACATCAGTGTTTGCAGCTCATCATTGACTGAAGCACAGGCTCTACTCTCCAGCACAATGGAGACCCACAAAACTACATTAAACTAACAGATCTCTCTTGTGCCAAAACACATTAATACAGCTCAGTTCAATATTTACTCTCCTTATCAGTTCATGACTTTGCATAACTTTTTTTCTATGGATGTTCACAAATATTTCAGTCAAATTAACTTTTTTCATTTGGTAAATCTGACTCTTACATTTTACAGTATATTGCTGTTTTTTCCTGGACTTAACTGCAACAAACTGTAGAAAAACAGTTATTTACTGGCAACTGTGCTGCCAGTAAATAAATGTTTTTTTTACAGTTTGTGGCCGTAAAATAATTACAGTTTATTACTGTTAAATTACATTTCATGCTGTTTTTTTCCATCTTACATATTTAAGATCCGAAAGAATCATATCAACTTGTGGAAAATGGGCATCCGATGATCCCTTTAACCACTGGTTCATTCATAAAATAGTACAACCTTACCTTCTCGCTGTGGAAATACAAACGGAACACAGAAGACAATGAGCACAACCCTGAAAAGGGGCAGAGCTGCAGGCGTATAAAACCAGGGCAATGTATGTACACTCTTAAAAATGAAGGTGCTTCAAAAGGTTCTTCAAGCGGTGCCATAGAAGAACCATTTTTGGTTCCACAAAGAACCATTCAGTCAAAGGTTCTTTAAAGAACCATCTCTTTCTTACCTTTTTATAATCTGAAGAACCTTCTTTCGCCACGAAGAACCTTTTGTGAAACAGAAAGGTTCTTCAGATGTTAAAGGTTCTTTATGGAACCCATTTAGACGAAAAGGTTCTTCTATGGCATCGTGAAGCACCTTTATTTTTAAGAGTGTAATTGCATGTAATTTGTTGATGTTGTGTTGGCCAGTAAACAGGAAAGCATCTTCTGAATGTCTGGTGTATATTGATTTTTTTGGTTAAGCGCATATGTACTGTGATGTCCACTAACAGCATTCTATAAACACTAACTCACAAAGCACAAAGGTGCAGGTAAAACCAGGGATGTGGAAACGAAAATTGATGAAGGAGAAACATTTTCAATTTTATCAGCCTCTCTTCACAATATAACACTGATTAAACGTCAGTCAAGGACAATGAAGCAGATACACAAGAATAATATGAAATAAAAACAAAGATGCCATTTACTATGTTAATAATGGTTATTGACCATCTTATTCATAGAGAAAGCAATTCAATTCAAAAGCAATTTTACAGACACTCAGCATCAGAATAACTGGGAGAATCAGGGCCACTTTTAGACTTCTGCAGTCTACTGTGATTGTCACCTCAACACTGCAGACCAACAAGTGACAGACAGTGATTTAAAGACAGGTAATAGTGATCCAATTTCTCAGAAATCCCTTTTCTCTTATCAGAGCATGAGATATCATTCCAGTTGTTCAGGCTTGTTTTGAAGGAATCAATTCAATACAGTCCATTTTTACCACGATAGTTATTCGGCTCACCTTCAGCCCAGAACCTGAAAAAAAGATTTTTAGTGATCAGAACACCTAATGTTTACTCAAAGTTTTCATCCATTTACCAGTTAAATGAGGAATGTCACAAGCAATTCAGTAATCAACAACACTCGCAGCAGCACAATAGTTTCAAGAGTAAACTGCAGAAGCAGAAGTAGAAGTGAACATTCAAAAGAAGTATAAAAGAGAAGGAGGATATTCTTTTAATAGAATGTATTTGTGAGAAGTGTCGTCCGTGGTTGTGCTGGTTGGGTTTCTGTAAGAGCTGTGAATTCAGCAAATCTTCTTGTTGATGGTCTTATTTTTAACATAAGAATACTAAGTCTAAAAACAAATAAATCCACATCTGACAGAAATAAGGTCAATCTAGTTTATAAAAACTGAAGTTGGAAATACTGTTTTTGGAGTTATTTAATGAAGTTGGCAAAGGTTGAGTTTTTACTTTCAGCCAAAATTTGACATCTGAGCAACATTTGAGTCCACACGCAATTTCCAATGAAAAGTTTCACGCTTAAATCTTAATTAGAATGTTGGGGGGAAACGTTCTAATAACGTTACCAATAAACGTTTTTAGAATGTTTTTAGAGAATGTTATCCTACCTTTTAACAGAACATTTTGGGAACTCAAATAAAACTTGCTGCTGAAAACATTCCCAGAACATATAATATTTCTGGAACATTCTTAGAACAATAACATTCCTAGCTGGGATAATTAATGACAGGTGGGAACAATGAACTCATCAAGACACAGGCAAAACTAGGTCACAACAGAAACTCAAAACACACCAACATATAATGCTTCAACAAGACCCCCATACAACCAGATAACACCAAAGTCACTTTCTTCTGAAGAAAATCCTATTAAGATATTATCCGCAACCAAAGAACAACCAAAGCATAGATGTCTTTGGTTATGGGTTAAACTCAGATGTAGGTCACAATATGGAAGAAAATATCTGTCAATTACCTAGAATCATCTTCTGTTCCTAGACATTAATGTAAATTATTATTACACCCATTATTATCCCCATTCAGTTAATTGTCATCAAAAATAAAGGTCCATTTAGGCCTGCTTAGGGTGGTCTTTTGGGTGGTCACGGATTCCTCTTGTTGGATTTTGTAGCTGCAAACATTTATTATTTATTTTTTTTGCTAACATAGTTTTGTAATTCTGTACATGTGGCTGGGTCTGAAGAGAGTTTCAAACTGGAAGTCTATATCCTTATTAGAGGCCAGAGTCATATGAAATCACTTCCTTGTAAATTTAGCAATATTAGGCTATATAAAAAAAATGAGTCATCATTCTGAAAATCACAACTCATCAGTGAAGATGTACAGCAAGACACAGGAGCAAAATATGGATTTTGAGGCCATTTATGAAAGTGATGAAGAGACACTACTGGACCTCGAACACGGAGCTACATCCAGGCTAAAGGAAAAGCTCTACAGTGCAGTAAGTAGAAAGTTTCATTTGAAGCAGAAACAGTTTTAGTAATGTTTGAAACAAAATAATATTTTTGTCTATTTTTTTCAACTGTATTTTTCCGATAACATAATTATGCTGATATATCAAAGGATCTCAATCATTGTGATTATAAAAGAACGTAAAAAGACATGTCTGTTATCTAAAGACAAGGGTAGATTATCTAAAAAGCCTGAAGTGAAACAAAGTGTATTAACTGTAAATAATTGTGTGTTTTGGTCGTGTTCCTCAGGAGGAAGTAGATGTTTGGTGTTGATCACAGTGTGTTTCAAGATTATTGTGTTCTTCTGCTGATCAACAACATACTGCTGCACATCACCATCAGAACAGAGAGAGACCTGATAAAGAGTTACAAGAACACAGTTGAAGAGTTCAATCAAACCATCAACAGTTTACAGGACAATTACACTGATCTAATGACTGAAAAACACCAACTGCAGAACAACTTCAGCTCTTTGAGTCAGAAGAAACTGGAGCTGGAGACCAGAGTCAATTATCTCACTGCTGAGAAAGACCAGTTACAGAGAGATTTTGACTCTTTGGGTCAGAGGAATCCGGATTTTGAAAGCAAAGTCACGACTCTGAGTGATGAACTGAAGAAGAACGTTTCTAAAGGAGGTTAGTATCAATCTGTTTTTGTATAAGTAGTTAATGAAGAGTTTTCATTAACTTTTTATATGTATTTAAAAAGTGTGTGTTTCTATTAGGAAATCAGTGTAGTCTAGATGGCTTGTTCGTTTCCAAAAAGTCGATGAGCTGGTCTGCCAGCAGGCAGTACTGCAGGGATCGTGGTGGTGATTTGGTCATTATCAAAAGTTTAGAGAAGCAGGTGAGTTTGTGTGAGTGAGTTTATGTCTGTTAATGAACAAAGAATCACACTTACTGTATTCCTGTTTTTATTCACACACAGAGGCTCATGTCTTCACTAGTCAGACTCAGTGAGGGAGCATGGATTGGTTTGTCTGACATAGCGACCGAGGGCAATTTGACATGGGTGGATAAATCACCACTGAATCAGGGGTAAGATCTAAACCACTCACAGAAAACCACTGCTGATTTAGTTTAGTCTTTTGTATTCTCATTATAAAAATGAGTCCATCACAACCTTCAGAAAACAGCTGAAGACATCTTTTCTAAAAACTCAATAATGGCAACAGCCACAATTAAAGGAACATCCTATAAATAAATTGTATTGGAAAACGAATCTTCTCTGTTTTAGTTTTCTGCATTTTCACTTTACCACTTTAACTTACTTTTGTGGTACTATGAATAATGTTGGCTATTTTATGATGAATTCTTTGTGACTTTTCCATTTGTTAGTTACAAATAAAGGTATCTGCTTATTTAATGGTTCCTAAATGAGAAAACTTTGGGGATGTTGTTATAACTGGAAATTTGGGATTCTGAATAATTAAAAATTTGATCCATGTTCAGGTTTTGGTTTGAAGGTGAGCCGAATGACGAAGATGGAAATGAGGACTGTGTTGAAATTATGGCTTTTTCTTCCACCCTGAACAACTGGAATGATCTCGCATGTTCAGCGAGAAGAAGAGGGATTTGTGAGAAATAAGGTTCATCCTGTCTTATTTTTGTTTTACTTATATTATCTTGTGGAATTATTCTTATTGTGAGTGCAAAATTTCTGCAAAATATATAAAATGACCAGCTGATATTGAGATGATCACTATTCTCTTAATAAACAAATAAAATATCTGTGTCTTATGATGTGAATTATGGTGATGGAACACCAATCCTCTGATGCGTTCATGTTTTGCTCCATCACAAGCAGCTCTATATTAATATGATCGTATTCTACTGTTATCATGTGTCTCGTTTGTCGGTCTGAAGTGTTGAGGTGACAATCACAGTGAACTACAGAAGTGTTCAGATTGCTGTAACCCCATATTATTCTGATATTGAGTGTCTATAAAACGTTCATTTGTTTTTTCTTTAAATAAAATTGTAAATTACCATAGTAAACTGCTTTTCTATTTGCATTGCTCTATGGAGAGGTTTCCTCCAGTCCAGCAGGACGAAGTGATGCTAAAATGTTTTTCTACCAAGTACGATATAATTATATTATTGTTGAATATACTGCAGAAGATTGAAACATGTAAATATCTAATTTGGTAGTACTTAAATTGTTTCCAGCTATGAACATTTATGAATAATAATTAAAAAATAAATAAATAAAACTACAAGGTACACAGTAAAATCCCGAGTGTTAACTTTACACAAGATTGGAAGCATAATATGGTCCACTCTAACGAGTGTTTAAAAGTAACACTGAAGCGTGTTCAAGGTAATCGATAATATGTGATTTAAGTGCTGATGGGAAGTAGTGATGAACAGCTGCTGTTAATAATCAACATCATTGAAGAAAAGAGAAATACAAGAACTACATCTGACTTCAGCCACAGCTTAGATGAAATCAACTGAAATAAAAAAAACATTAAATCTCTCAAGATCTCAGCAAAAGATGATTAATCATCTCCACAAACAGCATCACCAAATATGGCTGTTGTATATTTCACGAGCCAGCAGATGCTATTGATACGCCGAGGCTTTAAATCTTTTACCGGTAGAATCAGGGGCACTTCAGAGCATCAGGGATCACGAGGCAGCATTTCTTCTTGCTTAGGAGACATGAAAAAAGAAAGAGAAGAAACAAAACGAGGGTGTGCAATTTATGAAATTGGAAGCAGCTCATGTGCAGTGTCACCACCTTTCTGCTCAGTTTTAGAAAGGTTCATACACTTGAGGGTGCTAAAGATCATTTTCACAATGGGATTAATACAGTTTAAAAGAAAATGTGTACACCTGTGGGAACTGATACCTATTCCAGCATAAACTGTTTATTTCTCAGTTCAGTTTTAACTAAGAGATAAACACCGAGGGAAAAGCAGAAATACAGATGTGTCGAAGGCTGAGTATTTTTTGTCAAGTGATGGAAATGGATATGTTGAACATAACGGCAAAGGAGCTAAGGAAGGTCTGCATACAGATGAAGATATTTAACCCTCTGATGTTGTTCTGTCGTTTTTAGAAAAATGAAAGAAATTAAAAAAAACGCTACTTCATTGGAATGGTACGAAACTTGGTGACTTTTATGGCAGTCGCTATGTGAAAAAAAAATTGGTCTTGATTCGAAAAAGCTAAATGGTCATAAAAAATAGTCACACTTGTGGCAGTCAAAAATGACCGCCATTGGAAATGAATGGGAAATACGGCAAAATACAGATAATTAAGGGGCGACACTCTGAATTATCAAGAGTGCAAAATAGACACACATATGTGAGTACAACTAGTGTGATTGTAACGCAAACCAAGTTTCTGCAAATGTGTGAAATAAAAATCAATAATTCAGCCACAATATAGTAAAAACACAGACACTAAGGAAGGGGTTACACTCAAAACATCAAGAGTACAAAACAGACACACTCAAACACACACTCACACACAAAAACTCACACACAAACACACACAAAACACTTTAGACACCACAACTGACTGGTGTGGCTTTGTACCAAATATGGCAAACTGAGCCAGAAGACTCAATAAGAGGCTGAAATCAGATTGATTAATCTCAGATAAAGCATTCCTGTTCATTTTTGTTAAGTTTGTTGAATTTTGCGTATTGTAGAAAATGTCTTTCCATGTGTTCAGGTTTGACTGTAGTCAAATTAACGCAAAAACTGACATTTCAGCATTCAATAATAAATAAATAATCTAAAACATTTAAAAAGGTTGTCTTGAGAATGTTTAATTATATATCAATCCACAATTAAAGGATAGTTCACCCAAAAATGAAACATCTGTTATCATTTACTCACCCATAATGTTCAAACCGTAGACGTCCGTCATCTTCAAAACACACTTAAGAATATTTTGATGGAATCTGAGAGCTCTCTAACCCTCTCATTGACAGCAAGGATCCTAACACGATCAAGGTCCAGAAACATAGCAAGGAGATCGGTAAAATAGTCCATGTGACATCAGTGGTTTAACCTTATTTTTATGAAGCTATGAAAATACTTTTTGTGTGCAAAAGAAAAAAAAACCACTTTATTCAACAATTCATCTCCTCCGCGTCACCCTGATGCCATTTTGGAGAGTATCCACTGAATGTAAACAACGTATGCTGTTCTGCGTCAGCAGCACCACGTGGATATGTTCTACTTTGTAATACGCTTTGATTTGAATGAAACAAACGTATCCGCTGGTGTTGACACAGACAGGCATCCACCATTTAGTCAGTGGATTACTCGCCAAAATGGTGCTAGGGTGATGCGGACGGAAGACAAATTGTTGAATAAAGAGTAAAAGCGTGCAAAAAAAGTATTCTCGTAACTTCATAAAATTACGATCGAATCCCTGATGTCACAAGGATTACTTTACCGATGTCCTTGCTGTATTTCTGGGCCTTGATCGTGTAAGGACACTTGCTGTCTATGGGAGGGTCAGAGAGCTCTCGGGATGCAAAAATATCTTAATTTGTGTTCCAAAAAAGAACGAAGATCTCACGGGTTTGGAAAGACATGAGGGTGAATAAAAGATGACAGAATCTTAATTTTTGGGTGAACTAACCCTTTAAATAAAAATGTAGGAATCTAGTGGCTAAACCATGAAATTGAAGATGTTTTTCTTTTTTTTACTCCCACCAGATGGCACTAATCTGCCTTCAAAAATTGGATTTTAAAGGCAATATGGGCCTCATTCATGAAACACGAGCAGAACGAATTTTAGTGTAAATCGTTCATAAAGCTGTTCTGACGTAAATTTTCGGATTCATGAAAGTGTTCGTATTTTCAAAATGTTAGTTGGTACACCTGCTCCTTACCACGTGTTAATGGTGCGTAAAACGTTCTGTGTTCAATTTGGCAAACTGATGACACTGAATTTTGATGCACTGCCATAATAATTTTCAGTGATGCTCTGCTTTTTTTTGTAGCTGAGAGTTGATAAACTGTTTAGCTTTGGGTAAAACGCAGTGCTTGTCACTGTCACTTTTTACACAACCGTTCAATCAATGGAGGAGGGGCGGGATGAATACTACACTGACCAATCATCCTACTTGTACAACAACTGAACAACAACAGAGAAGTTAATATTGCTGGTTACTGTATTTTTATATTCAGTAATATTCTTCAAAATGAAATATTAGTAATACGTTGCTGCCATGGATATTCCTAATCATAGCAAAGCCGCATCTCAGCTGGAAACAAACACTGTTGCCACAGCGTGTTCTCAACGCCACCAGTAGCCATTTTCAGAAGGCGTTAGACATTTTTCAGCTGGCTATCTTTGGTGGACACACGTTATTGAATATTTATTGATAGGCATATGGCCTATTAGTTTTTGCATTTATGCAATATACTGGAGCCAAACCTGAGAAAGTAGACCAGAATATTCCACTGCGTTCCTGGACACGCAATTGCGTAGCTGTAATTCATAGGCGGGATTATGCTAATTGTGAATGAGCGCGCACAAGCGCCCTATTTACGAATGATTGGAATTAATTAACATACACATGTTTAACTATCAAATCGGAAGTTTACAAATCGTTTGTGAATCCGGAGGAGAGTTTTCGTGAAGGTCCGTTTTACGCGCAAATTACCCAGAATTTACTCCTATATTTACGAATCTTTCATGAATGAGGCCCATTGTCTTTTTAACAGAAATCTGTGTACTTGAAAGGACTAGAAAATATTATAATTTTTGATTAGTTTCAATGGGAAAATAGTGAATCATAATTATTGCATAATATTCATTAGTACGAATTTTACTCAAGATAAAAAAAGAAAAATAATTATTGAACAAAAATATATTACATTGATTTTAATGAAAATAAATCAAAAGTAACATTTCAGTTTTCCGGTCACTTTTGACCATGAACCACACAAGTGTCACGCTTAGGTCGAGGAAAGGCGCACGAAGACAAAGATAATCTCACTAATATTTAATAGTAATCCAAGATGATGAAGACAGGCTCACAACAGCAGTAAATAAAACAATACCGACCCGCACGAACAAGGAGTGCGCTTAAATGAGGCAACAGATGAGGGCAACACAGCTGCATGAGGTTAACTGATAATGAACTAAAGATAATGACCTAATGAACTAAACTAGGACAGGAACAAAACCAAATAAGGGCAAACAGGAAAAGTAAACACAAAAGACAAAACTCAAGTCCATAATCGTGACAAATCAACAATACCAGAGGGTTAAAATAGGACATTTCAACTCCACCGCTTTTAATCAGAAGACACTGTTGGACATCAGATTTTGTTTTCAAATCTGGAAAGAACATTAGTGTTACGGATGGAACGAGACGGGAGGCGTGCGGATCCATGGAAAGACAGACCATGCTTCCTAAAAACAGAACCCAATGGGAGCATGTATTCTTTTTTCGTTGTACATGCTCCCACTGGGTTCTATTTTTAGGAAGCATGGACTGTCTTTCCATTGCTATGCAGATGACACTCAAATCTATCTGCCCTTAAAACAGAGTTAAAATGGTTTGGAAGCACTTATGTCTTGCCTGTCTGATGTGAAAGCCTGGTTGTCTTTAAATGTTCTTAATTTCAATGAGAGTAAAACTGAAATAATTGTGTTTGGTCCGTCAAATTCTCGTAGTACACGGAAAGTAAATATTGGCGAATTAACCTCTTCCGTGAAGCCTTGGGTAAAAAATCTGGGTGTTATTTTTGATGATGGTTTCAAATTTGATAAACAGATAAATACGGTGGTCAAGTCCTGCTTTTTTCAGCTTCGACTTCTAGCGAAAGTAAAACCTATTTTGTCTAGTAAAAACTTTGAAACAGTAATTCATGCTTTTATTACATCTAGATTAGACTAATGCAACTCGCTGTGTTTTGGGATTGGTCAGTCAGCCCTATCCCGCTTGCAGATAGTTCAAAATGCAGCTGCAAGGCTTTTAACGAGTACCAAAAAACGTGATCATGTTACACCAGTTTTACATTCTCTGCACTGGTTGCCTGTGCGCTATTGAGTTCATTTTAAAATTATTCTCTTAGTGTTTAAATCATTAAATGGTTTAGCCCCTGCTTATTTGTCTGATTTATTGACTGAACATCGGCCCCTCTTGTCTCTCCGGTCGTCCAACTAGAGATTATTATGCATCCAAAAGTCGAAGCTTAAATGCAGGGGTGACCGCGCTTTCTCAGTTGCTGCCCCTAGATTGTGGAATGCTCTGCCCCTCTGTATTAGATCTGCACCTTCACTATCTGTTTGTAAATTGGCTTTTTGACTTGGCGTTTTATCAATGAGAACTTTCTACTGTACTGTTTCTTTTAGTAATTATTTTGTATTGTCTTATTGAAATGTTTTTTATTGTGCAGCACACTGGTCAACCCACGGTTGTGTTTTATAGTGCTATATAAATAAAATTGACATTGACATATGCAAAGCTTTATTTAAAGACGTGGTCATAAAACAGGCAAGGGTCAGACAATGGCACAAAGGTATATTGAGGGCAAAACAAAAGAGTAAAGTAGGCGTGGGTCAATCAACGGTGAACGTAATCCAAAGGGCGAGGCAAACGGGTAATCCAACAAACAGGCAATTGTCCAGGCGAGGTACAAACAAAGTCCAAAACGGCAAGACAAAGGGTAATCGAAGGCAGGCAATGACTCCAGGACAGACAGAGATCAGACAAGAAGAGGTAAACAGACTAGGATCAAGACACGGGTTAAATAGGCAATAAACAGGACAGGACTAGACTTAGAAAATGCGTAATGGCTCCGTAATGTAGCTACTGCTAAGCAGGGATAAACGCTATTGGCTGCAGGTGAGTCCATAATCAGTGCAATAGAAAATGTAGAATGTAGTCCGGAGTGACACGAAACAGTCTGTGTAGTGTGGGAGTCAATATAATGAGAGGGCGAGCTCTGGTGGCGAGCGGACGAAAGGCCACGGACAGGATTTATGGCAATTAGGATCTTCTGAACGTCCTTCAACCAAATCTTATCTCAGAGTTAAAGGTAAGGTCACGGTACCACAGTGATGCAAAGTCTGAGGAGAGTGTCAGATTAGAAGTCTATATTTACACTGAAGGACAGTGTCCGATGAAATCACTTCCTGTGTAAAATTAACACTATTAAAATGAATCATACCATAACCATCATTTGAAAGACCACAGCTCATCTGTGAAGACGTACTGCAAGACACACACAAAAAATGGAATTTAATGGAGATTACTTTAATGAAACTGCTAATCACAGAAATTTTGTGGACACAACTGCACCTCAAACACACTGCCAGGATGAAGGAAGAACTCGAAATCACAGTAAGCAGAACCTTTAGTTTGAATCAGAGATTATGTCAGTAAGCTTTCAGGAAGTGAGAACTGTAAGATAGTATTTCAGTCATTTTCGAAGAACAAAAAGTTACTTAAGCAGCATATTTTCTTGTTTGGGTGTTTTACTGTACAGTAAATATTGATCAATATTTTATGTTTTATTTGTGTCTGACAGGAAGAAGGGGGTTTTTGGTGGCGATCACTGTGTGTCTTGGGATCATTTGTCTTCTTCTGATTGCTGGCATCATACTGCAGCACTTTCAGGCCACCACTAAGCGAGGTTTGAACTGTTTTGTTGTTGTTGTTGTTGTTGTTAATCCTATATACAATTTTAAAGCTATAGGGAAGGCAACATTTTCCATACTCATTTTGTTTTACTGCTTGAAAGTCTCAATGGGTCTGTGTAGCCGCAGAGCAATCAGAGAGCCCATGATGACTCCTGTTCACAGTTTGGGGAGGCATGATGCCCAAAAGAGGCATTTGCAAAGGTTGTGTGAAAAAAATAATGTATTTTTGTATTTCCGCTATGTTACACTAGTAGTGCAGAAACTGCCTACTCCAGCTTTAAAAGTCTGTGTTTCTCTCAGGATATCTGTGGGGTCCAGATGGCTTATTCATGTCCAGTGAGTTGAAGAGCTGGTCTGACAGCAGGCAGTACTGCAGGGATCGTGGAGCTGATCTGATCATTATCAACACTGAAGAGAAGCAGGTGAGTTTTTGTGTCTATTACTGAATGAGATGAATCACACTTATTCCTTGTTATTCCTATTCACATAGAGACACATATCTTCATTCATCAAGGAGAGCGTGTGGATTGGTTTGTCTGACACAGAGAATGAGGGCATCATGAAATGGGTGGATAACTCACCAATGAAACAAGGGTAAGAGTTAAAACACTCACAGAAAACCATGGTGGATTTATTTGTTTTAGTCTGTTTATTCTTCATTTAAAAATAAGACCATTAATGAGAAGATTTTCTGAACACACAGTTCTTCCACCAGCACAACCATGAAAGGCAATTCTCACAAATACATTCTATTAAAAGAATATTCTCCTCCTCTCTTAAATTTTCACTTCTGCTTCTGCAGTATTTTAGTTTACTCTTGAGACTATTGGGCTGCTGCGAGCATTGTTGATTACTGAATTGGTTGTCACAATCCTCATTAAGTTGCTAAATAATGGATGAAAACTTTGAGCAAATTTTAGGGGGTTCATTAAAAATCTGGCACATTTTTATTCAGGTTTTGGGCCAGAGGTGAGCCGAATAACTTTCAAGGTGGAAATGAGGACTGTATTGAACTGACGCCTTCAGATCTCATCCTGAACAACTGGAGTGATCTACCATGCTCAAAGAAGAGAAAAGGGATTTGTGAGAAATAGGGATCATCCTTCATCCTTGTCTTGCTTTTACATGCTTTTACATTGCTCCATTGTAGCAGCTGTTAGTATGACCATATTCTGCTGTTATCGTGTTTCTCATTTGTTGGTCTGAAGTGTTGAGGTGACAATCATAGTAGAAGTCTAGAGTGCCCCAGACAGCAATAATACACACTTTTACTCTGATATTGAGTGTCTGTAAAACTGCTTCTGATTTGAATTGCTTTCAGTTTTAATAAAACGGTTAATTGACAGTATTTTTTGGTTTAGTTTCTTGTGTATCTGCTTTGTTGCTTTATGGCGAGATTTCCTCCAGTCCAGCAGGATGCAGCAGAGAGCAGAGCAGACAGAAAAAAATATTCTGTAGTTTCTGGAAAGCAGTACTAAATTGAAAAAAAAAAGCTTTAAACAAAATAAGAACAATTTACTCATCACCATCCTGTTCAAAGGTTTACACCCCCTGTCTGTCTTGTTCAGTTTTTGGATTCAGTTTCATTTCCATGGACTTTTAGTTTGTATCGCCTTATTTTCCTGTGTTTTGTTCCTGCTTCCTTTCTTCCCATTGCTTATTTGTTGTTATGGTTACTGATTACATAGCTCTTGTCTGGTTCCTCCTTCTGGGGTTGGCTCCTTCTATTTATTACTTTATTGCCGTTATTAAAGACTGACTGCTACATTTACATCCTTTCTCTTCCCTTTACTACAAGTAGCTGTGACACTGTCAACCTGTGTATTTCTTAATATTTTGTCTAACAGCCCAAGTGTGCCTGTAGAAATGTGCAAAAACTATTTTTTCAGGTAAAAAAAAAGGTAAATAATTACACTGCTCCATAGCGGATACTAAGTGATTAAGATCTCAGTCTGGTTCCGCTTAAACTTACTGCACTGTTTCCGCCAAAGTGACCAGATTTGCACTATTTAAGCAAAAAAAGTACACATTCTAGAGACCACAGCTCATATGTTTACACATACCACACTGCAAATAAATGAAACAGAGACCTATTATGTAAATTTTGAAAAAAGAGATAGTAAGGACTCGACTGGAGTCACTGCCAGGATGATGGAATAGCTCAAGCGTGCAGTAAGCTTAATTAAGTTTATTTAAAGCAGATATGGTCAGTAATGTTTGAGGAAATGAGAACGCATTATTGTTTTCTAGAAAATATGTGTCAGTGTTACTGTTATGTATTAACAGAATAATTTTTATATTTGGGTCAATATCACCATAGAATGCCTTTCAACCCTCACAATACTCACAAATTTTGTTTTTAATTTACCATTCGCTTTATGTCATGTCATAAATAGTAAACACTCAAGTACTATAGAAACATATTAGCTGAGCTCCCACACATTTGTTTTAGATAATTATGGGTCATTATTCAAAGCATAAACCATAAGATATGTTCACCCTGTCATGGACACATATATTACTGTTAAATATGTTTTCATTGCCATATTAAGATGCAAATTATATTTTCTGATGGTAAAAATTACCTCCCCCCCCACCCCCATTCATGATATTTTGTAGCAGATTAACTACGAATGATGCTATGTCCCTGTCATGTTTATGTCCACCCACATTTTGAGCTTCAATTCGCATATTAGCTTACAAAAAACTGTGACTAGCTAAATAGTTAACTCCCTGGTTTTTGTCAGAGATTTGTATATTAAACTTACATATTTGAAAATACGTGGGGTATTCCGACAGTATTCTGGCATATTAATGGCGACATGGTGGACATGTTAAGCGTTGGCATAAGCAGTAAGCAAACTCAGACAAGAAAAGTTGTCATGAAAAGTCACCAACAAATTTCACCCAGCTGTTGACATTCCGCCTGCCACTGAAGAGACAAAAATATTGTTGTCCTGATGTCACTAATGGGTATGGCCTTATCTTATCTTAAAGGTGCGGATTCCCCAATACACAGGGTGGAACGCCACTTCAGACATTGACAACTCTTCTTTGTATTAAATAAACATATAGCATTTATTACCAAATGATCAATAAGCTGCAAATTCATTAATCTCTTATTTCTAAAATATTAAATAGGAGAATTGTTTTATTTATTTTATGGATTGTTACCATATAATACATCATCAAATTTAATAGCAGTTGCATGGACATAGGCAAAACACACATCATCATACTGCAGCACATCACCATCACGGCAGAGAGAGACCTGATAAAGAGTTACAAGAACATGTTTGAAGAGTTCAATCAAACCATCAACAGTTTACAGGACAATTACACTGATCTAATGACTGAAAAACACCAACTGCAGAACAACTTCAACTCTTTGACTCAGAAGAAACTGGAGCTTCAAAGATTTCACTGCTGAGAAAGACCAGTTACAGAGAGATTTTGAGTCTTTGAATAAGAAGGGCTCAGTTAAAATACATTAAATCTCTCAAGATCTGATTAAACAACTCCACAAACACCATCACCAGCTTCATGCATTACTAACTAGTTTGACTTTTTCTGTCCAGAGACTCTACAGAGTTGCTTCTTTTGAATTAACAGAGGTTTAGGTGGTAACACTTTAGAATAATGGGCCGTTGTTAACAAGTACCTATGCAGGAAGTAATAGGTAGTACTACATTAACACTTAACTTAATACTATTAACTAATAGAGGAGCAAGATTAACTAAGCAGTAAGTAGTAGCAAATTTAGGACAAAGGTTGTTCCTTATTAGATATTTGATAATTACTAAAAAATATATCCTCATTGAGAACTACACAGTAAAATCCCGAGTGTTAAATTAACACTGCCCGGAGCATATATGGTCCCACTCTAAAAGAGTGTTAAAGTAACACTGAAAGCAGTGTTAAAGTTCCATAGATAATTCTGTGATTAATTATTGCCTGATTGAGGCATTATGAGAACGCTGCTGTTCACAGCGAATCACTGAAGAACGAGAACACAATAACTACAACTGCTTCAGCCACAGCATTAGATTAAATCAACGGAATAAAGACAATACTTCCATCCATCTCAGCAGAAGATGATTAATCATCTCCACAAACAGCATCACCAGCTTCATGCATTACTAACCAGTTTAACTTTTTGTTTGTCATGCGTCTAAAAAATTCTTATTGAGAATTAACAGAGCTTTAGATGTTAATTTATTGAAAATAATACAATTTGAAGTCACCGCTGTGGAGATAAGTGTTTGCTTTAATTGTGCTCTTTACCCTTGACTTTCTAACATTAGGTATCTCTGATTGCTGTAACTGTGTTTATGAGACACATTGGTTATGGTAAAATAAGTCTAGAGAAAACGGATTTAGATTATATTGGTAGTCTTATTGATAATGAGGAAGCTGTCATGTTGTTGCAAATTCACTGATGTCATCAGTGGTAATGTGTAATATAGTTAATGTTATTGATCACTACTGCTTTTGAATGAAACAATATGAAGAGCTTTTAAAACACTCTGCACAGCAGTTTAGAATATCTGTACTGTTTAGACACACAGACATCAAGAATCAGCATATGAATCTCAACAATGGTGAAGATCATCAGACAGATTCATGTTGCATTGCATTCTGGGTTCACCAATCATAACTCATCCATGGCTCCCAGCATGCATTGCAACATGAATAAATTATGCAGCTGCATTGTTTATTTGCTTTTATTTTTATTTTTTGTTGTGACTTTTTACTGCTTTGTTTTGTCACATTCAAAAATCACGTAAAAATGATCAGAACATTTTGTCACCATTGCTGAGATTCACATGCTGATTCTTCATGTCTATGAGTGCCAGAACTGAAACCTTTTTATGAACCATATTTATAAAAGTCATCTATAAAGTGTTTCTCACATTGTTCTCTCATATAACTGCAACAACACAGAAATCATAAAAGCAGTACAGTTTTAGCTAAATTGCAATCAGAGACTAAGACACATGGTATGATTTTATTATAAGCTCCTTATCATCACTTATGTGTTTAATGCACACAATTGTGCCAGCCAAAGAGAAACTTAAATTTAAATAGTCAAGGGTCAAGAGGCAACTAAAGCAAGCACTATTCACAAAAACGGTAAGTTGAAGGAAAAAAAAAACATCAACAACTTCTGTTTTAGATACTCCAGAAATAAAGTCAATCTGGTTAGTAATGCAAGAAGCTGGTGATGCTGTTTGTGGAGATGATTAATCATCTTCTGCTGAGATTTTGGGAGATTTAATGTCTTTTATTTCAGTTAATTTAATCTCAGGCTCTTGCTGAAGTCAGTTGTAGTTCTTGTTTATCTTTCATTCAGTGATTCTGCTTGTTAACAGCAAGTGTCATCACTAATGCTCAATCATCACTTAATTAATCACATAATTATCTAATTAACTTTAACACTGCTTCAGTGTTACTTTAACACTCTTCTAAAGTGGGACCATATATGCTCCGAGCAGTGTTAATTTAACACTCGGGAATTTACTGAGTAGTAGTCACAATTTCAACCTGTAGCCGACTTATTTTGGGGGATATCCAGTCATAAATTAGTTTCCACAAAGAACCCAATTGTTCTTTTAGACGTTAACTGTTTGATATAATTATTTGGTTTATTCGTTTTTTTTAGTGGTCATATTCACAACTCAATGAGGATATTGTTATTTAATAGTTATCAAATATCTAATAAGGAACTACGTTTTGTCCTAAATTTGCTACTACTTACTGTTTAGTTAATTTTGCTTCTCTATTAGTTAATAGTATTATGTTAAGTGTTAATGTAGTACTACCTATTACTTCCTGTATAGTTACTTGTTAACAACGGACCATTATTCTAAAGTGTTACCGTTTAGATGTTGATGTCTTATTAAAAATGTTTGAGGTCACCATAATGGAGATCAGTGTTTGCTTTAGTTGAGCTCTTGACCCTTGACTCTTTATTGATGTGCTTGTTATCGCAGCAATTGTAGGTTTTTTCAGAAGCTTTCTGAACCAACAGCCTGGGCAAAAAAAATAGATTTTCCGATTAATCGATTTTTAAATGACGTTGATATCGATTCTCAAAAGCTCACAAATCTATCTTTCCAGGATTTATTTCAGCACACATTTAAAACAAGATCTGATTAACGTGAATCTTATTATTAGTCTTCTCCACTAGATGTTACCCTTATTTACTTTGCGTGATGTTACAACAGAAAGCCTGTCATTCATTCAGCGCTTATCATGGCCATACGCATGATTCACAATGCTCAGGTGAAGTGCTATAGTAATACTATAAATCTGCAGAAGCGTTTGATATCACGCATAAGGCGCCATGATTTCCGCAATGAATGAATGGCGGGTGGTGCTGCGCATTTTTTTGTTTACTACACACATACTAAAGCGCGGATGACGCTCGCAGTGTTTTCACGTTCTGCTGTCTCACTATATGATGATATGAACACGAATGTCATCTCCAGCTGCTCTGAGAGTCACTTCATTAGCATTTACCGTTTCATTTGAGAAAACTACCGTCATATCACATACACAGCAGCTGCAAGTTCTTCATGGCAACCCGTCAAAATAAAAGTTTAGTTTAACATTAAACTGTCAGAATATATTACTATTTATCAGTCTTAAGACTCAATGCTACTACTGCTAATAAATATTAATACATCTTTATTTTTAAAGAATAATCACATCTGTTTTCTTTTAAATTTTAACAGCAAACCTCTGTTGTGCAGCACTTTGTTTGCCAAAAAATAAAAGGGTTTAATTTTAATTTTATTAGGATAAATTAAATTAATGTTTTATGCCTTCATCTGATTACCAGAAAAATTAAGAAAATGTTATAGGGCCCTATTATTGTTTAAAAAAGGACCCTATACAAAAAAAAAGAATAGGTTTAAAATACAGGCATGTGGTTCTTATTTTCTTTTTATTAATTCACCATTTGTAAACTGATATTTACTGTTCATTTTTTAGAAATATCAATAGCATTTGTATTAAAACTATATTCACTGAATGTAATAAAAAAAATCGAGAATCGAATCGAATCGGGACATCTAAATCGATACCCAGCCCTAGAACCAACACTGAATATTTGGAGAACGTTCTTGTAACAAAATTCTGTTAGCTGGGATGAACCTCTTCATATAAACTGGAATAAATACAAAACTAAAGCCAAACTAAAATTAAAATGAGACATTAGTAATAAATAGTATGGTGAATAAATGAAATAATCGTAACTAAAGCACATATGAAAGCACGTAATTCTGTACATTTCAAAATAAGTTGCATTAAAAGTGAATAAATCTTAGATTAATATGAATATTTTAATTTTAAAACGTGTCGCCACGTTCTATTCAATACAATTCTAGTGCATTTAATCTATTAAATAACAGCAGAGTGAGCGAGTTTTTGGATATGGTAAGATTAAACTTATTTTATTGAATAAAGTACCACATTTCAGCCATCGTTTTGTTAGGATGCAGGTACACAAAATATTATTTTATCCTTGCTTCTAGAAAATCCTCAATCTAACAGCTGCTTGTGGCCGTAAGCATTTAATTTTAACGTGGCTTTAAGCACTATGCATTGTTAAAGTTTCACTTTCACAGCGACTAAGCCGGTAAATGTGGTGTTTCCTTGGAATAATTACATGAGTTTACCTTATGGTCCGAACCCAGTCTCCGCATCAGTAAGCGATAAAACGAGCATCTTCCATCCGAAGACTTGTGTTGCATTTCGGGGCAAAGCAAAAAAACATTGTCGAACAACAATATAAAATGTGGTAAACTATTAATTGGTTATTTTACAATTAACTGTACTGTAAATTATACACTGCGATTGGAATATACTGTAAATTGATAAACTATTCTGCGTGATGACGTTAAATGTCTCCGACAGCGCCTGTAGTCCCATTTAGCAACTTGTTAGCAACCATCTTTTTTAAGAAATGTAACAGTTTAAAAAAATCACGAGTGGGGTGTAACTGGTGTGTTTTATGTAGTAGAATAAAACGTAAAAGTATCTTGAGCTTGTGTGAACCACAGACCTTATTTTAGGGGATTTAATTAAACTCCCATTCAAAAAACCCATTGACTCTGGGACGATGGAACCGGAAGTGCTATAATGCTAACTCGCTTTCGGGTTTTTGCCTACAAAGTGACGTCATAGTTCCACCACTCTATTGCTGTATGGAGATTTCCTCCAGTCCAGCAGGCCGCAGCAGAGAGCAGGTTTATCAGACTGAAGTGATCAGAGAGGAAGAGAAACATCAGAAACTGAGCACTTAGGGTGAGTCCGAAATCGCACACTGCTTAGTAGTACTACATTTGAAATTTGTTTCTACCAACCGTTAAAAAAGATTCTATATAGTATAATGCTAGAGTATTAATGGAATTTCGGACGGACGACATCCGCATGGTTAAATGTGTCACGTGACATGCGTCTTCACAACAGCGCCCAAATGTAAAGAGCCCTTACTACTGTGCGAACATCAGCAATGTTTCACGTAATTCTTACCGCTTTCATCTGCGTTTTAACGTTGATTAGATCATGTTAAACAAGTGCAATTTAACCACAGTGAACAACGTTGTTCCCTGAAAAGCCGCGTCGCGGCCTTCCAACCGTTTTCAATGTGGCCTCATGGGATAGTAAAGTGTCCATCGTATGCATGCTACGGAATCGGAGTTATTATATTAGGTCATCCGGGTACTTCTCGCCTACTGTTTTTCGAATACTATGAATTCGGTTCGTACTACTACTCGCCTCGCATACTGTTTTTCGCCTACTATATAGTATGGAAGTATGCAATTTGGACGCAGCTATACTGTTGTGTTTTACTGCATCAACATCATAAAGGTCCAGTTTGGCCTGTTTAAGGCTGCTTGAGTTTATGTGAGTGTTCACAGACTCCGCTTGTTGATTTGGGAGCGGATAACAGAGGAGAAGGTGGCGATGGACACCACAGCATATAGTACGGCTCAGCAGAGTTTTTAAGTGTAACTGTAAGACTTTATTCTTGTCGAAGACCAGTGTGAAATGAAACCACTTCCTGTGTAGACTTTGCACTCTTCACTCAAAACACTAATCAGCATTTTAAAGATCACATCTAATCTGTGAAGACGAACTATCAGACAGTGAATAATGGATTTAGAGGCTATTTATGAAAATGTTGAACGCAGAGAAACTCAGTCAAACTCAGAGTCACGGCCAGGATGAAGGAAAAGATGTAAAGCGCAGTAAGAAAAATGACTTGGTGTTAATAGTGTTACTGTGAGGAAATGAGAAACATCACATACAATTTCAAATACTGTATTTCTATGACTGTAATGTCACTGTTTCTGCTTTTAATTAAAAAAAGCATACTTTTAAAAACCCTGTCAGTGACTTACCAAGGTCAATTTGTGAATAATAATAATAATAATAATCTTTATGGAGTGATTTGTTATTAATTGATATTTGTGTGTTTTGGACGTGTTTGTCAAGAAGTAGATGTTTGGTGTTGATCAAGTGTGTTTCAATATTATTCTGTTCTTCTGCTGATCAACAACATAGCCTTCAACACACTGTATCTGCTTTATTGCTCTGGAGAGCTCAAAGTTATTTTGCTTCAAACCAGCCCTGTGGATAAAAATCAAATAAAACATTAATGACTCAAAGCAATTCCACGAATCAACTGAAGAAAGAGACTGAAGAATTGTTTTGTGAGGTCAGTGCACTGGAGTTCTTCCTCGAAACAAAACTTATTTCAAAGGACATTTCAATTATATTTTCAGGCTTTATATCTGTTGTAAACTTTACGAGCCAGCAGATGGCGCTACTATTGATACTCCGAGGCATTGAATCTTAGAATTGAATTGAAAGCTCATGTGTAACATTAAAAACCACCTTTTAACTCCGTTCTAGAAAGGTTCATACACTAGAGGGCGCTAAAGATCATTCTCACACTGGGTAACAGTGTTGCCAATTTAGCAATTGTTTTGCTAAATGTAGCAACTTTTCAGACTACCCTAGCAACTTTTTCTTCCAAAAGCACCTAGCAACAAATTAAGCTTTTTTTTACATTTATTTGGCAACTTTTAGCAATTTTTGCCAAGTGACTCAAATGATAAAAAGGAACATTTACCATTTAAATTACAAAAAAAGAGAAAAAAGATGACAAGTAGTACACACATCATGTGAATTAAGTTAGCTGCTATTTGCAATTGTTTAATTTAATAATAATAATAATAATTTAATAATTGTTCATTAATGATACACCTTGTTAGCTTGTACCTGCGATTGTTGATCACTTAGTACACCGTAAGAAAAATATCTAGAAAAATGGAAAAGGTACTAGTAATTTTCCAGGACATTATCCGTGTTTTTTAATGTGACACATCAGCTGCTTCTCATTTCAGATGTTGTACATTCTTGTTTTCTTTCCTTCTACTTTCATTTTCAGTTGCCCCTGATTGTACCGGTAAACGATTCAAAACCTCGGCGTATCAATAACAGCGCCATCTACTGGCTCGTGAAATTTACAACAGCCATAAAACTTGGCAATATACCAAAGGGAACTAAAATGTCACTTGATAAACGTTTTGTTTCGAGGAAGAACTCCAGTGCACTGACCTCACCGCACTGACCTCACAAAACAACTCTTCAGTCTCAATTGATTCATGGTATTGCTTTGCGTCATGAGTGTTTTATTAGATTTTTAACCATAGGGCTGGTTTGAGGCATAATAACTTCCCAGCTAACAGCATTTTGTTACAAGAACGTTCTCCAAATATTCAGTGTTGGTTCTGGAAACTTAAAAAATGTCCAGTTTTCTTGACGTTAGAGGAACGTTTTGAAAAGGTGTGATGTTCCTCAAACGTTCTTTCAACTGTATTTTGATTTAAAATTCAACATTAGCATGCCTTAGATGAACTGAAGATAAAAGACTTTAAATCTCTCAAGATCTGATTAAACAACTCCATCTAAGGCTGTGGCTGAAGAAAGTTGTAGTCTGTGTTCTTATTTCTCTTTCTTTCAGTGCTTGTTCACACCAGGTGTTTGAATGATTGAAAGAATGTTTCAGGAACATCATACTAACCTTTCAATCACATTCTACTAACATTAAGGAAACTGGGCATTTTTATGTTTTTGGAATGTTACAAATTAACGTTCCTAGGATGTTGAATTTTAAATCAAAATTAAGTTGAAAGAACGTTTGAGGAACATCACACCTTTTCAAAACGTTCCTCTAACGTCAAGAAAACTGGACATTTTTTATGTTCCCAGAACCAACACTGAATATTTGGAGAATGTTCTTGTAACAAAATTCTGTTTGCTGGGTTGTAGCTTTCATATTTATTAATGTTTACTTCTGTTTTCCTCTCTGCCGTTGAGTGTGAGATTGATGATGTCATGAAAATACACCGTTTTTAGCCTGTTTTAGTCGGAGTCCATTTAACTAGTCACAGATTCCCCCTTTTTGACTTTTCTGGCTGTCAACATGATCATGGGAAAAAAATCTGGATTGTGTATACATGAATCTATAATATACATTAAATCATAGCGTGAGTCTACAGAGAGTTAAAACGGGAAAAAGTCTAGATTTTCTGATAATGAAACCACTTCCTATGTAAGTTTAGCACTCTTTAAAAAAAAAACAAGGTACACTTTCTAAGAGACCACAGCTCATCTGAGCACATATACTGCAAGACATAAGAAACAATAATGGAATCTGAGAACATCTATATGCGCAGAAATGTTAACAGATCTGGACCTCGAGCACAGAGTCGCCACCAAACTGACGGAAACGCTGGAAAGTGCAGTAAGCAGAAAGTTTCATTTGAAGCAGAGACAGTTATGCTAATGTTTGAGAAACTGAAAATTGTTAGATAAAATTTAAAAAATGGTTTTCTAGGAACAATGTGTCAATGTTTCTGCTTTTATAATAAATGTTTTTTTTTCTTGGTGGCATATTTTACCGTACAGCATTTCTAAACGTTTGTCATTATGAAAGAGCATACTTTTAAAAGCCCTGTCAGTGCCTTACCTAAGGGTCAATTTGTTATAATCGTAATAATAATACTAATACGCTTCAATGCCTGAAACTACAATTATATACATAAGCTAGTGATTAGATATTAATGGACTAGTTCAGATTATTTAGATGATTGCTTTGTTTTCTTTTTAGAGTATTACAAAGCTTTTGATAACTAACCACATTTTTATTTCAGCTCTTGAAAAAATTGCTTGGGTGACTTCGTTCTGTAGAATGGTTTAAAATGCTATAGCATAAACACACCGCTCATTACCTAATTGATGTGTACATCACCATTTCCGCAAAGATGTCCGTTCCCCATATTGTACCCAATATGATGGTTTAATTAATATATTAATATAATAATTAATTTATATGGTTTGGGTTTTTGGTGCAAAAAAAAAGAAATAACTTCCGTTAGCAACTCCCCCTGAAAATTGAGATAAACTATTGTGAAATAGTTTGCAACACTGCGAGTTTATTTTTTTCGTCATCTAACGAAGACCTGCTGGTCGAAACGTTGCAATATTTTTTTATGGAGCAGTTATATCAGTGTACGGACATTACTTTTGTATTTTTACTTCAGTTTGTCCGTTTTGTCCTGCACCTGAGCCCTATTTGGGTTTGTGGCATGTGCGCACCTTTTTTGCATTTTTTCAAATCTCCATTTGCTCCAGTCCAGATTGTTGAATTTTACCCATTTTCATGTCCAAAACCAAATGTGGTCCCTTTGTATGCACAATAACGTATTGTATTTAAAGAGGAATGTCTGAAAAATAAATAATCTTGTTTCCTTTATTTAAAACAATTTCATAAATGTCTGAGGGTTTAACACTGAAATGGTCATGCACATTAACTTGTTTTTCTGCTTGAGGTTTATTAATATGGAATTATTTTTCAACTTTTTCAGCATATGTTCTTGTTTGAATATTTTAAAAACACTCTTTAAAAGCCCTTCATTATCCAAGTATGACAAAGTGGATTGAAGGTTGATTTTAAATGTTAAATTGGAAATGGAGTGATTTTTTTCAATTGATATTTGATGCTCTTTACTGACATAGACCTGTGATGTGACTAAAGTTTGTTAAAACATGATGACAGTTGTGGTTTTCGTTTGTCAGGGAAGTATGCTGATCCTATGATTCAAACAAGAAAATATACATGCAATAGAAACATAATGGTTACATCATATGCCACAGCATCTTATGATTGTGTAACCAGTTTAGGAAATGACTTCCCGTGTAGGTTTAGGGTTTTTAAAACATTAGGCAACATAGCTACTCACAACTCATCTGTGAAGACTGTCAGCCACAGTGACTAATGGAGATCGAGGCTGTTTATGAAAATGTTGAACACAAAGACATTAATCACACATTTGGACCTCAAACACAGAATCACAAGCCAGCAGAAGGAAAAGCTAAAAAATGCAGTAAGTTTATAAACATTTTAATATAGTTTTTTTTTTTTACTTCTTCCGCAAACGTTTTTGCATACTTTACTTTATAGGAATTCCGATTGTTTGTCATTATAAATAAGCATACACTTTACTTACATGTTGATTTGAGGTGTTGTCTAGTAATATTCAGTGAACTGTTATTAATTGATATTTGTGTATTTTGGTGGTGTTCCTCAGGAGGAAGTAGATGTTTGGTGTTGATCACAGTGGGTGTCGGGCTCATTTGTGTTGTTCTGCTGATCTTCATCATACTGCTGTACTTCACCATCACAGCAGAGAGAGACCTGATAAAGAGTTACAAGAACACAATTGAAGAGTTACAGGCCAATTACACTGATCGAATGCAGAAGAAAGGTAAGTTAGAAAGCAGAGTCTTGTCTTTGAGTGATGAACTTAAGAAGGCAGAAACGAGGTTGGATCAAATCCGTTTTTGTATAATTTTTCCAGCATATTTTTGTATAGCTTTGAAAAGTGTTTATGTTTGAAAATCTGCGTGGTTCAGGTTGGTTTTTCATGTCCAGTGAGTTGAAGAGCTGGTCTGACAGCAGGCAGTACTGCAGGGATCGTGGAGGTGATCTGGTCATTATCAACACTGAAGAGAAGCAGGTGAGTTTTTGTGTCTATTACTGAATGAGAGAAATCACACTTATTCCTTGTTATTCCTATTCACAGAGACACATATCTTCATTAGTCAGTGAGAGAGTGTGGATTGGTTTGTCTGACACAGAGAATGAGGGCATCATGAAATGGGTGGATAATTCAACAATGAAACAAGAGTAAGTGCTAAAAACACAGATATATATATATTATATAGATTAGATATTAGTGAGATATACCTTGTATTAGAAGACTCTGCTCTTCCACGGACGCAATCATGACAACAACCACAATTAAAGGGACTTCCAATTAATAAGAAAAATAAAAATTACTAAAAGAAAACTTCTGTCTTTTAGTTTTCTGCACTTCCACTTCTCCTCAATCTTCTGTACTACTTTATTTTACTCTCTAAACTTTGCGGTAGTGTTAGTATTGTTGATTCATGAAATGCTTGTGATGCTCCTCAGTTGTTAGTTGCTGAAAGAGTAAAAACTTTGGGGCTGATATGATTGAATATATGACACATTTTATTCAGGTTTTGGCTCAAGGGTGAGCCAAATAACCTTCATGGAACTGAGGACTGTGTTGAACTGAATCCTGAAAACCCTATTCTGAAAAACTGGAATGATCTGCCATGCTCAGGTACAAGACATTGGATTTGTGAGAAATAGGGTTCATCTAGTCTTGTCATGCTTTTGCTTGTATGGTCTTATGGAATCATTCTTATTGTGATATGAGAATGTACAATTTCTGATTGAGTTCCCTGTCTGTTTCAACTTATTTCATCATATTAACAGCTTTCATATGAAAGGGCATTATGGCACAACAAACCTCTGAGGTGTTGCTCCATTATAGCAGCATGTTAATATATGTCCTTCCTTATTTCAGCTGTTATCATGAATCTCACTTGTGGTTTTCGAAGTGTTGCGATTGCAGTTACTCATTCTATTATGCTGATATTAAGTGTCTGTGGAACTGCTTTTTATTTGCTTTGCTTTCTTTTATAATAAAATTGTTGATTGATGGTATTAGCACAGCATTTTTGTTTTCATTTCGTATTCTTGTGCATCTGCTTCACTGCATTTGATGCACGACTGGAGAGATTTCCTCCAGAACTGTGCCAATTAGGTATAAGGTGGATATTAGTAAAAGAACATCTGACTATTTAAGTGTATATGCTGTAGAGTTAGTTGCCATTTTGGAAGCAGTAGAGTGGATTGTAGAAAGTGGTGCCAACTTATGATCATTAAATCAGGCACAGCTACAAATCATCAAGGCCTGCTCTATGATATTTTATTTATTTATACAACAGCAGTTAGGTAGGGGAAGAATATTACATTCATGTGGGTCCCGGCTCATTCAGGTATTCCGGGCAATGAAAGGGCAGACAAGCTCGCAAAAAAGGCAACCAAATAAGAAAATGTTGAAATTAATATCAAGTTATCTAAATCAAAAGGAAAGAGCATAGTGTGGAATGAAACAATGGACAAATGGCAGCAGCAGTGGCATGAAGAAACAAAGGGGAGGCATTTATATTCTATACAAAACAGAGTGAGTGTATCAAGAGATAATGGTATGAGTAGGAAAGAACAAGTTCATTCTAAGCAGAATAAGAATGGGGCATAGCAACCCAAATGGCACTCTTCATATTATTGGAAAACACTCAACAGGAATGTGGCAAGCCAGTGTCGTAGTATAGAGGAGAGCATTCTATTCTTGCGGGAAATTTACTCAAGAAAGACAAGAAATGATGACCCAGCTACAGAGTTTAGGACGAGTAGAGGCAAAATGTTAAAAGTATTTTGGAATGTGCAGAGAAACAAAAAGGCAGAAAATATTAATTAGGTTTTTTTAAAAGAAGCTGGACTGGACAAGAGAATAGAGTGTAAAAGAAATTTAGTACAGTAGGTGGCAGTAATGCAACAAATTGGTGCCACTGTCCGTAAAACCCCAAAGAAGAAGAAGATTTCCTCCAGTCCAGACAGGTTTTCATGCCGAGTAGCAGGTTTAGCAGACTGAAGTGATCAGAGAAGAAGACAAGATGAAATGTGGAATGTATAAGCTCTCTGTTATTTTCTTAAAGATACAGGGTTACAGCACAGTATCAGAGGTGTGTGTGTGTGTGTTTTTATTTTTATAATTATAACTATGTGAAGTACATGAAGCCCTGAAGTTGCACACCCCGGTACCGTAGGTGGCGGTATGCACCTGAACAAGTTGGTTGAGAGAGAAGACAAACATCAGAGCCAGAGCACTTGCTAAGCCCTACAGTAGTTTTTCCAGAGATTGCCCCTTGGAAGATCACATGGCCTGAGGTAGACTGGTTTGTGCTTGATCAAAAAAGAAAAGCAAAGAAAGAAATTAATTTGAAAAGCATATTTAATCGAATAGGAGGAAACTATAGTGAATTTATACAGATTTATACAGATGGTGCTAAAAAAACAGACAGAGAAGAAACAGGGTTTGGGGTGGCAATTCCGGGAAAATAAATAGAAATTAGTAAAAGAACATCTAATAAATTAGGGGTATATACAGTAGAGATGATGGCAATATTAAATTGCTTTGCAATGGGTGGAAAAGATAGGGCAGCAAAAGGTTTTGATATGTTCTGACTCTTTATCAGTTTTAGCTAGTTTAAGGTCATTTAATTCAAAAACTCAGCAAGATATCATGTATGAAGTACTGCAATTACACAAGAAACAAGAATAGTTAATAAGGGATGTCAGGTAAGATTTATGTGGGTCCCAGCACATGTTGGGATTAGGGGTAATGAGATGGCGGATAGGCTGTAGAATCTAGAGATGCAGGTTAATGTACTGTAAGTAACGCAGAGGTTAAATGCATAATATGGGAGAAAATCAATAAAAGGTGGCAAGAGAGGTGGGAAAGAGAGGAGAAACTGAGGCATTTATATCAAATTCAGAGAAATATTAAAGAGGAAAGGGTGGAAATTGGAAATAGGAGAGAAGATGCGGTGATGACTAGGTTAAGGTTGGGACATTGTTCACTGAATAAAACACTAAAGATGACAGGGAAGCACCAGACAGGATTGTGTGAGGGATGTCAAGAAGAGGAGTCAGTGGAGCACATAATTATGACTTGTATGAGATATGAAGCACGGAGACAGGCAATGAAGAATAAGCTGAGGGAGATTGGGGTGCAGGAGATCACATTAAAAGGGTTACTAAGCACAGTAAATAGGACACAGAGTAGAATATTGATGATATTTTTGTGTGTGTAGGCCGATTTGAGTGGATTTAAGTGTTAGTAGGGACAAGGGATAGATTAAGTTTTATTTTAACCTATTATCTGATCCACAATCCGGAGCATAAGGGGGCGGTAATGCACCAATAAGCTGGATGCCAACCGTCGTTAAACTAAGAAGAAGAAGAAGAAGAAGAAGAAGAAGAACAGAGCACTTTATTTGATCTAGATTGAAAATAGGACATGTAGCATTAAATAACAGTTTGCACATAATAGGGAAACATGAAACAGGCATTTGTGATAAATGTGGACTACCAGAAACGGTTGAGCATGTTCTTTTAATATGTATAGCGTATGAAAGGGAAAGACATCAGATGTTCCCAGAACTGGAACTGATGGGAATTAATAGTATATGTATCTCTAAAGACACTATTAGGTTATGGGGTAATGCAATCAAGAATATATGGAGAATTGTTTAAGTACTTAAAAAAGACAAGATTAATGGAAAGAGTTTAAAGCTTTGAATTTTGTATTTATGTAAAAAACAATTGGTTTATTTTATTTATTTTTTTTATCTATAATAGTTCATAGCTGAACCGTGTGCGTTTCACTCTCCAGACCAGTAGGTGGCGGACATGCACCTTTAACGTTGGTTTGCCAATCCGCCAATAACCTCGAGAGAAGAAGAACAGAGCACTTGCTGCTGTCATTCAGTGTCTTTGTTGCATTTAGGGACGTTTTTCCTTCAGGATCCCGTGGAAAGGACCGAATTTGATGCTTTTATTTGGTCGTTTAAAACCGCGTGCACGCAAAACCTGCACTAAATTATATGTTCTTCAGGATATTCCAGCAGTAAATAAAATGAATGTATGGCGACCATCTGATTAGTTTAAAAAGTACAAATTAACCCCATCAAGAGAAACCCTACCGCCTCACCTGCTTCAACAGAAGATCCTTTTGAAAATCCGACTCCGGTTTTACACTTCTGCTGGATTTGCTTCAGATTTACAGCCCTGGACAGTTTAAGAAGCTCTCTTCCACAACAGGAGGCCGATATCCGTTGCTCAGACCTTGTGAGCCATCATGGCTAAAGTGCAGGTGCTAAACGTGGCAGTTCTGGATAACCCCAGTCCTTTTAGAAACCCGTTTCAATTCGAAATCACGTTTGAATGTATGGAGGACCTACCTGAAGGTGAGAGATTTCACAAATTAACAGTTTATGCACGTCTTCTGCAGTTACGTCGTTAATACTGAAGGCTTTAAATCCGTCTCACGATGTCGTTATGTCCTACTTCATCCGGAATCACGGGAATAGTTATGGTGATTTAAGCGGGAAAGGTCTTCTTGTCAGCTGCTAATGTTTACGCGCTTAATATTTTGGCGCCGGCGGGGAGTTCGATGACAGCGCGAGGCCGCCCCTCCTTCCCTGATTAGTCCGATAGCGGAAGCGGGGCGTGAACAATGTGTCTGTGCCCTCTCCGATTGGTTAGATTTCTCGTGACGTCACGTGTCGGGAGGCAGCTATTTAAATGCATCTTTCTCTTTTAACAGTCAGTCAACTTTTCTTTTTTCCTTCTCTTCTCTTCCATATGTTCAGATGACATTGTATGTATTGTTGATGCATTATGTGTAATGTATGCAAAGTTGTATTTCATTAATGTCATCTCTGAATTGTTTGCAATAAAAAAAGTTTTTATCGTAAAATGCATTACTGTTCTAGAGATATTATTTTATTTCATGAACACAAATAAGCTAAAACTGTTAAATGTATGTCTATTTATTATTTTGTTTGCTAAATTTTACTAGAATACTGTTCCTCTGATCAATTGGAAATCTTACTCTTTTTTTTTTAATACATGTCTTCTAGAATACAACATTGTTTATCAAAAATATTATGAAGAATTTATTTATTCAGTTATTGCATAGTAATCATAGTCATGTTTCCACACTGTTTTCTCTAACTTTATAAAATGACATTTTTATTTAATCGGTATACCCATTAATTTACCGACAATTAGTAATATTACACTTAATGGCACAATAAAAAATCCCAGTAAAATTATTGCAACAGAGTTCAGTCGTGACCACTTATTAAAACCAACCCATGAGCAGTTTTGATTTCTAAATAAAATAAGGTTTTTGGTTAACATTGAGATAAGAAATTGTCACATTTTGTTCTACAAAGCCTCAGATGTTTATCCTCATAATCAAATATGAAACTTGAAATACAAATATAAGGACAAATGCAAAGGATGTTCAGTTTTTCATGCATGTGAACTCGCATCCTTTTCATTTTGCACTAAATGCTTATTGTATGGCGTTGAATGCTTATTGTATGGTGTACATCTGTCTCTTTACTGTTTAAAGAATTGCTTATCCCTCGGTTTCTGTCTCTCTCTCTCTCAGATCTGGAGTGGAAGATCATCTACGTGGGCTCAGCTGAGAGTGAGGAGTACGACCAGGTCCTGGACTCGGTTCTGGTCGGCCCAGTTCCTGCAGGCAGACATATGTTTGTCTTTCAGGTGGGTTATGATCTGGGAAATACTTGTTCCTGGTTCGGTGCTGTATGAATTTAATATACCCGTATAAATACCGTTTTGGCCTGAATATAAGACGACCCCCATTTTTCCAGATGTACCTTTTGGAAAAAGCCTTTTTAAGAACCAAATCTTGTTTTTTCTCAGTAAAACACACATTTTGTCTTCAATTATTTTCATATTGCATGTTTTTCCTATTTTAATTCTTGTTTTGAAAGTATGGTAAAAACTGGTAAAATGTACCAACAATCACATTTAAAAAATATACACTTTTTGATATACCATTAAAAAATCAAAAACGGTAGCCCATCTGAATTAGGACATTTAGGCTATCCATCTAATAGTAGCCTACCAAAATCGTATTAACAGTAGAAGTTAAATCTTACTGTAATCTTCAAATCTAGGTACTGTCTTACGTTTTAAAATCACAAAGGGAGTTTGGTCCCATCAGGCTAACGTGACAGTCACGACTCATGCAGCTGTAAGCTTTTCTTTCTCTTTTGTTTTTACTCGCGATCTTTACAACACGCATTACATTACGTATTTCATGGCACACTCGTTTTATGCGTATTTGGCGCCACCTATTGTTGTGGGTGTATTATTGACATGTCAAAGTCTAGACCCTGAATATAAGACGACCGCGATTTTTCAGATGTATTTCCAAGAAAAAAACATCGTCTTATATTCGGGTCAATACGGTAATACCACCTTAGTAAATACATTGCAGTGCACTGCCACCTAAAGATGAATGGAGAACGTACAAATGTAAATTTCAAGTCAAAAACACAAATTGCTTTAAGATGTGTGCTCATCTCTGTTCTTGAAAAAGTGCAAAAACAATGGCACATTGGTCCTCTGGACACAGTTCAAAGTCATGAAATTCAAAGGGTTATTTGTAGATGCAAGAACATTTACAACCTGCAAGCTACAAAGATGACTTGGAAACAGCATTCTATTCACGTTTCTCTGTTTGGTCTCTCTTGACTTGATTGACAGGCGGACGCTCCAAACACAGGGCTGATCCCTGAGAGCGATGCAGTGGGCGTGACCGTCGTGCTGATCACATGCACATATCGGGGACAGGAATTCATTCGCATTGGTTACTATGTAAACAATGAGTACACAGACCCTGAGCTGCGGGAAAACCCACCTGTCAAGCCCGACTACACACAGGTGAGACATTCTATACATGCTGTGCTTTATTCACTAATGGTACAGCACTAGGGCTGGGCGATATAGCTAAAAAAATCATGATACAATGATTCATATCAGTCGTTATTGGTAATGATTGAAAAACAAATATGTTATAACCTTTGCTTAACAAAGAGCAGAAGAAAAAAAGGTTTAAATTTAATCACTTTCAATTTTTTTTATTTAACCAGTTTAAGTCAAACAACAAATTATTTTAGTTTTAACAGTCAAACGCAAAAAAAGATTGAAACAATTATTCCTTTCTTATATTTGATATGCAGATAGTGCGCAATGAGCAAAATAATGCACCGCATTAAATTGTTTATTCAATGCAATGAAATAACGACTTTCTATAAAAAAGTGCATAACGTCTAAACTAACATATAGAAATCAAATATAATTTTGTAAGTTGAATAAACAGTTAACTTCATTATGTATTTATGCTTAGCTTAATACAAAAAGCCTAAGTGCAGATCACACAGATTGCATTTAAATCAGAACACACAAACACATGTTAAAATGAGTGCTGTGCCTGCGCCTATATTGTGCGCTATACCGAACATTTTTTTGTCGTTATGGATGAAAGTGTACAGCGATAAATACCGATACCGTTTTATCGCTCAGGCCTATATGGCACAGTTAGATTAATCGATTAAGGAAGACATGGATTCCAGCATATTGATATTAATATGAATATATTTAAATTACTAAATATTTCATATATAACATGTGAATTGGAATAGAGCTATGTAGGGGAAACTGAATTAACACTCAGTAGACACTATGCACGTTATATATTGAGAGTGTATTTGTGTAACACAGATCTGCTTCATTTGAAATGTGGTAATGCGGGTCAGATCAAAGAGGCAGGTGGCTGCCGTTTATAGTCCAGTATTGTTTGTAATTCATTAATTCTGTTAACGATTGCGGGTCGCTGCCGTTGTGCGTGTTGCTACAGAATCCCATTTTTCCATGCATTCACTCTGTTGCGAATCTCGAGATTCTTAAACCACTTTTTGAATATTTAAAACTCCGATTCGACACATAAAGCAGTTTGTTTTAAGCATGGAGGTGTCATGAATATTGATTAGTCTATTGACTAATAATTATGATAATATTGTTAACTCTTTACAATAAGATTCCATGTTAACATAAGTCAAATACATTAGTTTATATGAACAATTAAAAATACTTCTAAAGCATTTAGTAGTCTTAGTTGATGTTAATTTGTGAATGCATTATTATAATCAATTTTAATAACTAAAGTTGACAATTAATAAATACTGTAACAACTGTCTTGCTCGTTGTCAGTTAATGCATTAACAAAAATTAACTTTTTTTTTTTCCTCTTTTTTTTGTGCCGATTCACAGCTGCAAAGGAACATCTTGGCGTCTAACCCCCGCGTGACCCGTTTCCACATTAACTGGGAGGCGACTATGGACAAGATGGAGGATTCGGAGAATGTAGACCCCTCCCCCAACGCCATGCTCCCGCCCACCTCCATGCCTGGCAAAGCCCCGCCCCTTGGACTCATGCCTGACAACTCTATGGACTGCTTATAGAGCCTGAACACAACAACAGCCTCATGCATTAAGTAATAAATGTGTTATGTTGTATTTATACACCTACATGTTCTTACAGTTGAGACACACACACTCATCTCAATCCTGTGGCACTGCTCTGATCACACAGCTGAAGCGCTCAGGCAGTCGTGGGACTTTGTCTTGCGCACCCTGTCCTGTACAGCAGGGGGGCGGGACCTGCAGCACCAGCAGACATGGATTGTTTTCTTCTGTTTTTCTGTGGTGCACATCACTAGTGAGGTGAATCCCATAAAAAGCATGTCCGGTTTGCATTTTCTTAGAAATGATATTTTGCATAAAGACAAAGAAGCATTTTAGGACCATTAGTATGTTTGTGTTTTGAGATTGTTGACAATTTTTTCCCCCAAACTGTGATTACTATAATCCCAAAAAAACAAAACAAGCTCATTCTCATTACTGTAATGCAAAGTTGTTTATAATAATGATATAATAATAAAAATTTGGTGTAAAGTATTCATACATCATGGTTGTGTTGATTGAATTACTCTTGAGAATTACCATTGGCTATAATAGAAATTACCAAAAAACAAAAAAAAAAGTTTTTCTTTTTTTAAAAGTGTGACCTTGACATGTTTTTGTGAGGTTCATCCTGTGGTACTTTATGGTCAGACATCGGCAGCTTTTTGGGAATATTTTGCCCGGATATGATCAATATTTGAAACGCGTCACGATTCCAGCTCTGTTTCTGTTTTGTTGGGATGTGAGATTGGTTAGAAAATTATTTTGTTCTGTTCTAAACTGAATGCAAGTTGGTTCTTCTGTTGCCTTTTTTTTCTTTCCATGTGATATTTGTTTATGAAAAGTCTTAGATTGAATAAATATGAACTTTTGTCTTTGTAAAACGGTCTTTGGTTGTCTCTCCGTCTTCTGGCTCTCATACGGACACACGCCTGTGTGTGTCTTTTTATGATGTTGCTAAGCAGCAGCTGTTAGAGATGGCACTTTGGGCTGCTCCACCTTTGATCCTCACATCACATCACACAACTGCTCTTCCTTTCATCCCTCCATCTCTCCCTCTGCTCTCCTCCCATAGTTTCATTCCGCCTCCCTCTGATCTGGGCCTGTGGAAATATGCACACCATGGACACACACCGAACCAAACCTATGGAAGAAGAGTCAGGTGATGGAGGCTAAGAAAGAGCGTTTAAATATAATAATGCAAAATTTGAAAGTCTTGGTGCTTTGTGTAGAGTTTTTTGTAGGATTATCATACAGTTTATAGTACAGGGAGTGTTTTATACTTCACAGATGCACTTTTATCGTTTTTATATTTTGAATATGCTTTTTTTATATATTGTTTTCATTTTTATTTTAATTGTACTTGTATTGTAGTAATATATATGAATGTATACTGTAAGTGAGTATTGTTTTTTTAGGTCTTTATTCATTTTTACTTTCAATTTCGGATTCAGTTATTTTAGTACATCAAGTTAAAATGTTTTAAAGTTTTAATTTCATTGAAATACTTTTATAGTTTTTATAATTTTTTATATATTCAATTTTTATAATTGTTGTTTGTTTCAGTAACATACATTGACCTGTATAGTAGTTGGTATCATATAGTATTTATTTGAATATGTGTATAGTATTTTATTTTTCAGGTACATCAAATGAAACTCAAATTAAATAAATAATTTTTACTTTGGAAAAAAAAAAAAGTTAAAAAAAAATTGTATTAGAAGATGATTCAGTATGATGAAACAAGAAGTGGGGGGTTACTTTTACTTTTTTAATACTTTTTTTTTTATTTTGTACTTTTACTCAAGTATGTTTTGGGCCAGATACTTTTAACTGAGAAAAAGTTTCACTGAGTATCTGTACTTTTACTTGAGTTTGTTTTTGAGTACTTTTTACACCTCTGATCAAGTTAGACTAAATAAAAATAAGAAATAATCTGAAAATAAGAAATTTATGTTAAGTGACGTTTTGTATGTTACCCTTTTGCATTTACGCTGAATTAAAAAAAAAAAAGTTTTGTGCTTCATATTTATTTTACTGTTCAAATGTTTCGGCAAAAGCCTATTAAATCCAGTTTAAAATGTGATAAATTGCCTATTGGGGCCAACATGTGTTAAATAACCAGTATTTTTATTCCTGGACAACAACAGTGGAAATATTCAATATACGTACAATATACCGTATGTTTACTTTATAACACAATACAAATTTTAATCCACTCCGTTGGGAACATGAAAAGGAGTCATATTTTGTTTCGATATCGAGAAATCACAACTCATCACGGCTTCATAAGTGTCAATCATTCGCACATCTGTCCGCCTGGCCAATGGGGTGGCGCGGTGGGCGGGCTCAGTCCGGGGGGCGGAGTCAGAGTTGATGGCCACGGGAAGCGCAGCTGCATGAACGATCTCGCCGAAGCTGCATCCGTGTTCTCCCGCCGCGATTCCCCCTGCGAGCGCCGCTCACGGAACACCCCCGCGGGGAGGCGAGAGAGAGCACTGCGGGGCCGCGGAGGAGCGGCGAAGAGCCAGGCCAGGAAAGGACGCCCGAGTCCGGTTTGATGCTGGCGGCCCGTCCGCCCTTTAAACGCGGATGCTGCTGCTGCATTCATAAGGGAAGAGAAGCCATCGGACGCGTCAACGTCCCCCGTTTTCACATTCAGAGCCGATCGGTGGACGCCAGTCGCACGAACGGACCGCGAGAGCCGAAGCGCGACAGGCGCGGCAGCATCCCTCCTTACCTGCGGCTCTCCAGCGCCTGACAGGCCCAGAGTCATGGGCAACACGCCGGCCGCCAAACGGGGCAACGAGATGGAGAGCGGTGGGTGTCGTTAACGCTTCCCAGTCATTCTGTTTAGTCATCATCTTCATCTTCGATCATCCTCAGATGCTCCTCGGGAATGTGGTCGTGCATGTGCCAGGCTTCGGCGGAGATGGTGCTGATGCTGTCATGGCGATCGCAGGCTCAAACAATGTGTTGATGCTTTAATAAGAGCGAGCTGCGCTTTTGCGCGCGTGTGTTTATGCTGCACCCTGTATATAACATGCCAAGGATGGTTAGGAGATAGGGTCTATTTGTGGACGTCTGATGATGGGTCTAGGGAAGGACAGATGTGTGGAAGGGCTGAAGACAACAGCGAGAACCAAAAACCTACATGCTGAGATCTAACGTGAAGGCTAAATACAGCAATTTAACAATCTTGTCATTGAAAACAACCATATTGTCTGACCACTATGTGTCCTTCTCAGTGTCTGTGATGGTTAGGGCCTTGCTGGTGTCTCGAAGGTTGGGTTTGTTTAACCCAGGATTAAGTAATCCAGGTTTCACACTGACTAACATACTAACCCTGGGTTAAAAATTAGGTAGGTTCCACGCTTTACTCGTGCAAATCCCAGGATGAGTCTGCTATTTTTCATATTTATACAGCATTGCATTCATTTGAACGAGTCTGTTTTAATAATGTTCTGGTTAAAATCACTGCAGTAGTCCATCACTGTTTGACACCGATGAAGAGTCTTTTAAAAAACAAACCAAAATGATTAACGCCATCGTTTTTTTGTCTAATAAAATGCTCTCTGGAAGGATCAAATCGTGGCTCACAGATGTTATTTAAACCATTGGCTACTGGTGTTCACGTTAATAAATAAATATTAGATAAGTCCCTCGATATGTCCCACCCAACCTTCCTGTTTCAGTATGAAGTGTGTCAAAACAGGAACCAAAACCGCTCACGATCTTTAACCGTTTCCCTCAAATGCTTGCGCTTGAAAGTTTCTGTGACTGCACAAAACGCATGCATATTGAACGTGGCAAGAAATCTTTCGTTTACGATTGGTTTGTCAGTTGCGAGACAACTCAGTGTAGCGTATACCTTTGGCAGCGCAAAATTGGTGTTAACCCCGTTTAAAAATGCAAGTGTGAAACATTTCCTAACCCAGGGATAAAAGTGGCCTTAACATTGGCTTAAAAAGGCTATATTCATCTTTATTTGCATGCAAGTTACATTATCGTTTCAAAATGTAACTGTATTATCGACCAGCTCCTAATATACATTTGGATATACAAGTGAGTTTAACTTTATCTGTTAGGGATGTAACGATTAACTGCGAGCCGGTTGAAAATCGATTCAAATATGAGACGATTCAAATCGGTTGAGATGCTAAACAAATCACGATTAATTTAGGGGTAGGAGTTTATATGAATCCATGTCTGAGGGGAACTTACTGTCTTTAGAAAAGTTTAGATGGTATTTTTCTTTTCATCTTGCTTCTGTATAATGCATATTAAAGTTCATAAGTGCAGCGCTGCTTTGTTTAAAGCGGAAACCAAGGAAAGGCTTTAAGCGCCACCTGCTGGCAGAGAGTATATCTGCGTCTCATTCAGCTCGTCTGCTGTTTCGGTTTCATGCAGATATTTTTATGTATAGTTTCACAAAACTGTAGTCAAACCATTCTGTTTTTGCATCAAATTTTGAAATTATACAATTTAATTTAGATTAAAAACTGCTCATGTTGCACGTATGCAGCATCTTTGTTTGGATAATGAATATTATTATGTTTAATGATATTAACATAATGATATTCATGGTTGGGAAGATGGCTCTCATTTAAATGGAAAGAGCACAGACAAAGCCTGATTTTGTTTATATGAAGAGATTTACTTTATTTGTATTATTTAATTATTTGATTTGGGATTTGTTTTAAAATTTCAATTTAGTTTTATTTACATTTACATATTTAAATTTTTTAAGGGTCATTTGCAGATGCTTTTATACAAAAGCGACTTACAAATGAGGACAATAGAGCAATCAAAACCAACAAAAGAGCAATGATATACAAGTGCTATATTAGTATATTATTATAGTGTTATATTTCAATTTCACAAAGAAATGTTCAGCATTTTGTCCAATCAATAATAAAAGGACGCATTTAATTTATAATTTTTCTTAAATCTCATTTTGTAAAAAAATATATATATATATCGTGAATCGAATCAAATCGTGAGTCGAGTGAATCTGTATTTGCTAAATATATATATATATAACTTTACGCGAGTGTGCTACTCATGTAACGTGATATATATAATATTTAGCAAATCTCGCTTGATTGCTTGTAACGCCACAAAATGTGAAGTATCATCGCCCAGCTGTAATCTGCCAAATGCTACTACAAGGCATGAGATATTAAGATACTATAAACATGAACATCATGATTTTCTGTAAAGCTGCGTTGAAACAATGTGAATTGTGAAAAGGAATATGAGTACATTTGACTTGTGACTTTACGCAAAACGTTTAACTCCCATAAGGAAAACACAAGCACAGGGAGTTTAGCGCAGTCCTTCCCGCTGGCCTGCTGTGATGCTGGGGGCTTGTTGTGCAACTCCCTTGAAATGTGTCTTTCTTTTTGCTTGCCTTGTATTTTTTCTGCACTGGAAATGTGGGAAAATTTGCGGAGTGGATTTGAAAATGCTGAAATGAATGGAGCTGAGATACTGCGCTTTTGTTGGAAGCTGAAGCCATAATGAAATCAACCAAAACATTGAACGTTTTGCACTGCTGAGTTTGGCATGTTATCATGTCTAACCCTATAATGCCTGACATATGGAATAATAGTCAGGAATCTGTTGAAACTCTAGATAAAATATGAAAAAATAAGATTTTGTTGAGTGTTATATTTGATCCATCAGGCCATTATGGTTCATAGTATGATACATTGAGAATATGGAGGAAGAAATACCTACCTAAGTTTTATTCAGAGTCCAAAAATGTTCAATTTGGTGCAGTTCCTGATATTTATATAGACAAAAAGTAAGATAAAAGGCTGATAGCTTGTTATGTAAATCGATGAGATTTGTATTACAGTATAACTTCGCTAAAATGGTATGAATATCAGCCGTCACTCTATATCTACCAATAATGTGTCATTACGAATAATTAATAATTCAGTCCAGTAAGTGTTCATGTTGAAATATTAATAGCAATATCAAAGTTATTCTAATGTTTACTTTATACAAATTAGAAAATGATTTCCCAGCAAACATGCCCATGAATCACAACCTTTAGAAAAGGCTCTTTAGTTGCTAAAAAGAAGGCATGTAGTAGATTGTGTTGTTGATTACAAGAGTGTTCAGCAAGTTTTTCCGGCGATCATTTAGTGGCCTCAGAAAATCAAATATGCCGTTGCTGCATGTGAATGGAAGAGTTAAGGCTTTATTGTAGCTTCCCACAGTCAAAGAGTTTTTGGCCTTCGCCAGAGAAGATTTCCTCAGGAAATGGGAGAATCCTGCACAGGTAAGAGGACTCGAGAAGAGGGATGCACGTTAAATTCGAGTCAAGAAAGAGAAAACAGAAGAGAGGATTTAGGGCTTCATTTGGACAGAGCTCAGAGCTGGGTTTCATCGTGTTCACCGTACAAGAAATGCTACATGAGTTAATTTAAGAAGGGTTGTATGCTTCAGGTGCGCTTGAGAATACAATGAATTATTATTGGTCGTGGTGTTGCGGTGGCCATTTGAGCAAACCCAAGAAGATTCGTAAATTTTCAGCGTTTGGCTTTATTAAGCAACCTCACGCACTGAAATCACTCACACAGCTGCCTTTAAACCAGATTCCAATGAAAGAACAACAGACATTATAGTTTGAACTAAAACTAAACCATAAAATACATATTTGCGACTGGAATAAATAAAATATAAAAAGTAAAAGTATAATTTATTGCGCTAGTTTGAGTACAGCATTTATCATTCATTTAGTTTAAATTTGAGTACCAACATACTTAAGCTGCATAGAAAAATTAATAAAAACTATTAGAAATATTAAACGGACTTTTTTCATTTTCCAGCCTTTTCCAGCATTTTCATATTTCATTAAATTTTCATGGCCTCAGACTATTTTGTGATAAAATATCTGACTGCAATAAGTCAAAAGAAAAAACGAGCATAGGCTAACACACAAAAACACAAAACATTCTAGTATGCAGTTTTATTTTTTTAAAGCAAACTTGAATGTGGGGAAAAAAAAAGCAACTTTTTGGACAAACACATTGTGTTTTGGACAAGAAATGGAGTTCTGTACCTCAAACTGACTTTCAGTGAGTGTAAAGGAAAACACGGAAAAGCCGGAAAATTCTCAGTGTTGGGGGAGGAAAGAGTTAAACTGACAAAAAACTAAGCAAGACACAAACAAACGGCAACTACGAAAACTATTTTTTTCTAAAAATTGACATATAAAATGCAAAAAATATAAAGTAAAATCGAATTCAAAATATTATCAAAAACTATAATAGTTTCTGAATGATACAACAGCAATGCTGTTCGAAAGCATAGCAATGTGATGAAAAACCACTCGTAACATTTTGAAACTGCACAGCGAGCATGAAAAATGTGACCCTTGATCACAAAACCAATCATAAGGGTCAATTTTTTTGAAGCTGAATAAATAAGCTTTCCATTTGATGTATGGTTTGTTAGGATAGGACAATATTTGGCTGAGATACATCTATTTGAAAATCTGGAATCTGAGGGTGCAAAAAAAATCAAAGTATTGAGAAAATCATCTTTAAAGTTGTACAAATGAAGTTCTTAGCAATGCATATTACTAATCAAAAATTAAGTTTTGATATATTTACAGTAGGACATTTACAAAATATCTTCATGGAGCATGATCTTTACTTAATATCCTAATGATTTTTGGCATAAAAGAAAAATCTATAATTTTGACCCGTACAATGTATTCTTGGCTATTGCTACAAATATACCCCAGCGACTTAAGACTGGTTTTGTGCTGCAGGCTCAGAAATGTGAATGTAGCTGCGTGTTTTAAATCACAGAACACAGCGAGTCTGGAGGACTTCGACCGGCTGAAGACTCTGGGCACGGGCTCATTCGGTCGCGTGATGCTGGTCAGACACCGAGAGAGCGGGCAGCACTACGCCATGAAGATCCTTAACAAACAGAAGGTGGGCGGGGCTAATGCCTGAGCCGTGACATCACAGTGAGGCACGGCGATGATGTCATGATGTCCTTTCATCGCTTCTCCTCAGGTTGTGAAGCTGAAGCAGATTGAGCACACTCTCAACGAGAAGCGGATACTGCAGGCCGTCAGCTTCCCCTTCTTAGTGCGGCTGGAGTACTCCTTCAAGGTGAATACTGCGTGAAATATCAATAGCTGGAGGACGATGTGCCACATGTACAGGACGTGTTTGATAACGTGTGTTTGTTTTAGGACAACACTAATCTCTACATGGTGATGCAGTATGTCCAGGGAGGAGAGATGTTTTCACACCTGCGTAGAATCGGCAGATTCAGGTGAATATATTCACATTCCAGATGTGCTTTATTAGTGCCTGAGGGAAAACGCAGTGTGCACAGTAACATACAACATACACGGCACAAATACTATATACACACACCTTAAATTTGAAACCAGCTGTAAATGATTTGCTTCAGACTTACATTTACTGCAGTGTAGGGTGTAATGCATGAATTATACACTGTAAAAAAAATTCCGTAAAATTTACGGTAAAAAAACGGCAGCTGTGGTTGCCGGAATTTTACCGTAAAAAATACGGTAGCAACGTTTTAGGTTTTACGGTTTTAACTTAAATTTACAGTTAAATACCGTAATTTCATTAACTGATATAATGTTAATATACCAACCTGTTGAAGTACTGAAATCTGTTTTGTACCTTTGTAATACACTGATAACCACCAAATGCAGGAGGTGATGAGAAAGCCACATGATGAACCAAAGCCCATCACAAGCAGCTTTTATAAAATTAAAAAAATAAAATAATAACATATATAGAAGGTGCACAGTGTCATTCACACAAACACTAAACACCATCACGGTAACACACATGAAACTGAAATAATGCAATAAACATTCATTTAACAACATTAGGTGTAACACACAACCCTAATATACAAAACTGATAAGAAAAAACTAAGAAGAAACATAGTTATTTCAACAAAAAAAAAACATCAAATTTGAAATGTAACAAAGGGAATTTGGGAATGTCAATTTATGGTTATTCACTGTAAAATATACGGTATTTTTCACTTCCAAAAAACGGTATACTACCGTAAAATATGTCCAATACATGTTTAGTGTCCAATACAGTTTTTTCACCGTATATAGTAGGGGAATTTACCGTCAACCATTTAACAGGTTTTTACTGTAGCATTTTTACAGTCTTTTACCGTTAAATTCACGGTCATTTTTTACAGTGTAGTTAATAACTGTAACATAATTACTTTTCACTTGAAAAAGTAAAGTAAGGGCAGGAAAGGAAACCAGCGCGCCAGCCGAGCGTTATTTGTGGGTGTTCAGTAAGCTAGATCTAAACAGAAAACTAGTAATATATCATGATGACTCACGAGTTCAGTATTTGCACTAAATATGCGCAGATTTGGCTTAAATGAACTTGCCCAAGAAATGATGTGTGAACATAATTAAAAACAAGTTCAAAAGAAAAATCCCCCACTTGTTTTTTTGTTCAAATGTAAGTTTTGTAGCTATACACATACTCTGCCAGTTAAAGGTTTTGGCACATCTACTAATTCTTCATTCTGACTGTTTTTCAAGTTTTAGAATAATAGTAAAGTCATTAAAATCAGGGACATCGTGAGACCATTTTAATAATAAAATATTACTGATAAATCCTTGTCTGTGCATGGGGAGTTGACGGATACCGACTGAGAATACTTTCTAATGAATAGCATTTCAGCATAGTGACTTCCACTCTTTGGTCAGAGTTTGAGACCGAAGTCACTTTGATCTAATCGGTTTGAAAGGGTTTGCAGGTCTGAATGGTTAGTGATTCATTTTGATCATTTGGACAGTTCACTCACACACTGGATCGTTTCTCACGCCGCAAGTAACCAGATCTTTTGACAAGACCATCAAATGTTTATTGCATTTATTGCTTTATTGCACACACAGAGTGTGAACAACAGATTAAATAAATTTTTATCCAAAAAATTATTTAAAAATAATTAAAATATGGGCTTTTTGATGGGTTGGTACTCGTGACCAGTACGTTGAAACAATAGGAAACATATATGTAGGAATGATTTGTAACTGAAAAGTATGATTTAATGGAAGTTATATTCTAGATTCCGCTCTGGTAATTCCTATTACAATCGTTTTGTAGAATAGAAGAGTTCACATGTTGATGGCAATGCTTTCCTTCACTGTAGGGTTCACAATTATTTCACTCAAATTCACAATTTTTAGGCAGAGCCTCAAATCAAAAACGTTTAATCCATAACATAACGCAGGTCAATGTGTGTGAAACGTTCTTCTTATGAACTACAAAAGACTAAATGCAACGAAATAATAATAAAAAAGGCTGTATATACTTGTTTTGTAAAATGGATAGTTCCGGTCTGGCATTATGAGTGGCTGCGCCGCGTCGAAGCTGTTGTAAATTACTCTACAAACACACACCTTTGTTTACTTCTGTGTGTTGCTCGGCAACCACTTTGTTGCGACCACAACTGTTTCTGAGGAGCTACAATGTTTGGTGGAAGAATACTGTTTTTATTAATATCGTTACACTTTATTTGTTTTATTCTGTGAAACCTTACTACGTATATGGAATAACCGTTTTATAAAAGCAATAAGCCCTGTGAAGCCGTGGTTTACAGTGAATTTATAACAGCTAAGGGGGTTTTAGGCACGACGCGAACAACGCCCCTTAGCTGTTATAAATTCACTGTAAACCACGGCTTCTTGGGGCTTATTGCTTTATTTTTGTGTGCCACAGATTTAATCTTTTTGCATGTGAGTAAATGTCAAAAAAGGCCACTTTAAAATGTGATTCTAAATGCACAGTTTGCTCATCTGGACATCTGACCATTCTTACAGTATATGTACTTTAGCCGATATGCATTTTTTAAATTGACATAAGAAATCGACATAGAAACGAGACAGTAGTAATAATAATAATAACAGGTCGCCCCAGCAGTGTGCATATTTGTGCTTGTATTTTTTGGCTCATTTTCGTCTAGCTAAATACACAGGACACGAAACAAGCACTGGGTTTAGAGAAGCGAAAGATGACTTCCGTTTCAGCAGCAGTGAAATCCAGAGCTGTTTGTCCTGAAAGCTGTGTGTTAATGCACATAATGTGAGACTGTGGTTTCATCTCGGTTGTGTAAAGCGGCTCGGTGCTTAATATTTATTCGTTGGTGTACTGAAATTAACCACTTAGCAGCATCAACATGTACAGTTGCATTTAAAAATGTATGAATGTTGTTTCATTAGATAACAACAACATATCAAAGCGAGTTTTTAAGCTTCAGTTTTCTTCATCATTTTTGTATCTACTCTGCTTTCAAACCTCGCAAACGTCTTTTTGATGAATAGTGAAAAGCGTGTTTGTGCTGTTTCTGTACACATTTGCATGGATCTGTTTTATTAGTTTAGCCCTGCTCTAATAATTGATGTGCTGTTGTTTTCAACAACTTTCTTGTAACTGTATCTTTTCTCTTTGTTTCTCTTGCTGTCTTTCTCTCATGTAGTGAACCCCATGCGCGGTTTTATGCTTCACAGATAGTTTTGACATTTGAATATCTGCATGCCCTCGACCTGATCTACAGAGACCTTAAACCAGAGAACCTCCTCATCGATCAGCAGGGCTATATACAGGTAAGAAACGCATACAAATACATTACATACAGTTACATTCAAATACATAATGCTTAGTGCATGAGCCGTTTGAAATAGAAACAACACTCACTGATATGACTACCTGCAGGTAAGACACCTTAGCATGCATTGTTGCTCACTCGATTCAATTTTGACTTTTTTTAGGCTGTGTTCACACTGCAAGTTAAAGTGCACAGTGTGCACAAGTATTTTTTTAAGCTGTTCGTGTGGCCTTTTAAATATTGCTGATATCAGATGTTATGACAATATGTTATGACATATATGGGACCTGTTATTTAAACATAGAACGTCCTCACAACCACATCAAACAGGAGATTTTTAGACGCACACTCCACTTCACGGTTAAAGAGCTGGAAAACGGTGAAGGTTGCAGGTGTCGAGGAGCTTCAGTAGAACATCAGTGAACTGCGGTCAGATGAGATGTTGTCAGCCTGTGCTCTTCAATTGCATGCACAAATGTGGCGGCGTGCGCTGTAGCCTGTATCATTTCATAGTAAAGCACGAATAAAACTACGAGCATGCGTGTCAGATCTGCATCACGTTCAGCAGCGGCAGCTCTTAAAGTTATAGCAGCCAAAATAACCTAATAACCAGCTGCTGTGATGTCTGTATAGGATTCATCTATATTTGTGACCCTGGAGCACAAAACCAAAGTAGCACAGGTATATCTGTAGCAATAGCCAAAAAAACATTGTATGGGTCAAAATTATTGATCTTTCTTTTATGCCAAAAATCATTAGGGTTTTAAGTAAAGATCATGTTCCATGAAGATATTTTGTACATTTCCTACTGTAAATTTATCAAAACTTAATTTTTGATTAGTAATATGCATTACTAAGAACTTCATCTGAACAACTTTAAAAGTGATTTTCTCAATATTTAGATTTTTTTGCACCTCAGATTCCAGATTTTCAAATATTCCAAATATTGTCCTATCCTAACAAACCATACATCAATGGAAAGCTTATTTATTCAGCTTTCAGATTTCACAAAATTGACCCTTATGACTGGTTTTGTGGTCCAGGGTCACATTTAATTTAGAATTTAGTGTTTGATAACTTGATTCAATGTCTGTATATTTCCTACTTGCTGAAGGGGACTGGTATATATTATAATGGGTTTATGTGAAGATTGTTTTAAGTTCACTTAAATTAAAAGTTATTTTTTAAAGTTTAATAAATGTTAAAATTGATAGCTCTCAATTATACTGTAATGTTGAATGGCTATAGTCAATGGTTAAATATTAGGAAAAAAAGAACAATTTCCTAGAGACATCAGTATTGTTATCAGTGATTCTTACCTTCAGTCATAGAAAAGATGCCATTAGACAAATATTAAAAATATATTGTCTTTGTTTTTTCTAAGTAACAGTACTAAGTATAATATCATATAATATATTAGAATATTTAGTTGTATGAAATTAATATGAAGAACTTTGGAACTCTTGTCTTAACTTAGCATTAATTAGCATACAGTATTAAATTAGCATTAATGGCTAATTGATTAACATTAAAATTAGTAACATTTGAACTTCTGTTGTTACTGTTTAAAGCAACAACTGTGGCCTACTGTACTTTAATATACATTTTAAACAAAATATTTACTTAATATAGTGCAATTTGAACAATATTTTACGATCATGTTGAGGGTAAATCAAGCACAAATGATGTCACGTTGTGTCAGATGAAACAGAAACATGTCAAAGTAAGTGTGATTTTGCTATAACTAAAAAAATTAATAAATTAAAAAAAAACTGATTTGGGTCCCATTCATTTGCAATGTAAAATGTAGCTAAAAGTGTGTCTGTGATGTAAGCAGCTTCATGGATGCTATATTCTCATTATTACTGCCCCCTCATGGCTAATTTGATAATGACATCATGAGATGTTTCTGGCAAGAAGCATGCATGTTCTGTGCATCAAAGCATCATCTGCGGGACCTTTGTTTCAGGTGACAGACTTTGGCTTCGCGAAGCGGGTCAAGGGTCGCACATGGACATTGTGCGGCACCCCGGAGTATCTGGCCCCAGAGATCATCCTCAGCAAGGTGAGCCATGCTGTCAGACTGAGACGCGTCTACAATGAATTCAGCTAATCGACAGCCGTCCCAGATGATGCAACGCGCTTTCAGCTGCACAGATGCTTTTTGTGCTGCACAGCTACTCTAAATATAAAATAGACTACCAGTTGAAAGTCTGAAATAATTATGATTTTTTTTTCATGTTTTTGAAAGAAGTCTGTTCTGCTCATCAATTCTACATTTATTTGATTAGAAATACAAGAAACACTGTAATATTGTGAAATACTTTTAATTACAATACTTAATAAATACTTAATTCTCTATTTGAATATATGTTAAAATGTAATTTATTCCTGTGACCAAAGCTGAATTTTCAGCATCATTACTCCAGTCTTCATGACATGACATTCATATTCTTATGTAACATTATAAATGTCTTTACTGTCACTTTTGATCAATCTAATGCATTCTTGTTAATTAAAATAATTAATTTCTGTCTTTTTTATTTTTATCCCTTTTACTTGCAAACCCACAATTTGATTGGTGGTGTGTCCGTTTCACAAAACGCACAAGCAATATAGTGAAAAAATTCTGTGCCGATTCAGTAAAATATACAACAACAAAAAAAAGACCTGAAGCAGCACAACTGTTTTCAACATTGATAATAATCAGAAATGTTTCTTGAGCATCAAATCAGTATATTAGAATGATTTCTGAAGATCATGTGACACTGAAGACTGGAGTAATGATGCTGAAAATTCAGCTTTGCATCACATGAATAAATTACATTTTAACAGATATTCACATAGAAAACAGTTATTTTAAATTGTACAACTATTACTGTTTTTCACTGTATTCTTGATCAAATAAATACAACCTCGGTGAAGCTGAAGAAATCATAAGATTTTATGAAGAAATCATAAAATAAATGTCAAAGTCTTGACCGGTAGAGTATAAAAATGGCTTGTTATTCATTTGATCTGTATCACACTAAACCTTTTCTGATCTTTCGCCTATTAATGCAAATCTTGTTTCTTGACATAAATATACGCAGTTGTAGCTCAATTTGCTCAATTCATGAAACATGCACGTTTGTGAGGGCTTAATGTTCTCTTCAACTCATCCTGATGTGTTTTCTCTCGTAGGGTTATAATAAGGCTGTGGACTGGTGGGCTCTGGGTGTGCTGATGTACGAGATGGCTGCCGGTTATCCTCCATTTTTTGCCGATCAGCCCATTCAGATCTACGAAAAGATTGTCTCAGGAAAGGTAATTTTGACAAAACTCTAGCCTTTAGACTGAAAATGACTCAAATGTCTCTGTGACATCTGAGATTCTTGTCTTCAGCCCACCGCAGTTTACGTGAGTTTAATTTAGCTTGGCTTAAACCCGGTTTTAAGCACAGTCTTTTCACAGGTACGGTTCCCGTCACACTTCAGCTCCGACCTGAAGGACCTTTTGAGAAACCTGCTGCAGGTGGATCTCACCAAACGCTACGGCAACCTTAAAAACGGAGTTAACGACATCAAAGGACACAAGTGGTTCTCAACTACTGACTGGATAGCCATTTACCAGCGGAGGGTGAGAAACGCACACAGTCCCTTCTGATGCATTCAATGCTTTCGCACCCAAAGCTCAATCAGTAAGGCTTGCTTGTATCTCATATTATACTGGATGTCATTTAGTATTATCACTAGCAGTGCTGGGGGTTACAAGTAGCACACAAGTACAAGTAGCGTGAGTTATGTAATCAGATTACTTTTTTTCAAGTAACTATTAAAGTACTAAAAGTACTACATTAACAAGAAAGTATCTGAGTGATGTTGTGGAGAAAAGTCTTCAGTCTTGCAAAATAAGGCTAAATTCAACTTTATTGCAGAAGCAACAAAAGCTGAGGATGGCATGCAGAAATCTGGTCTTGTTAGGAGGCACCATCTTTATTCAATTGCGTTATCTGTTGCTGTCCAATGAAGTACTTTTGTTTTTTCCATATTGACCGCCCAGTGTTGAACCCGCTGGGCTGTTCATTTTCACTTTGGTGGAAAGAGCCCTTTATAGTTGCTTTATCATTGAAGTTGTGTTATAAAAATAACCAAGCAAGCCTAGCCCAGGTGGCACTAAGTAACTCCCTAAGTAACGTTAAGTAACGTAATGCATTTCTTTCCCAAAAAATAGTAACTAAGTAATGCATTTAGTTACTTTTTAATGGAGTAACGCAATATTGTAATGCTAAAAGTAACTTCCCCCTCAAAAGTATTATTAGTGTCATACTTAAAAATAATAATTCTCTGAGAATCAATAAGATTAAGAGTACGGTTTAAAGCAAATATCAACATTTGTGAACTACTTTACATTAATATACATCAGTATCTATTTGAAACCATTTTTGTTTTCTTTATTAATCAGCGTAGAGCAATTTGGAAAATATTTTATCACAAGGGTAAATCAAGCCTAAATTATGACAAATGTTGTATTGGATCAACAGAAACGTATCATATTCATTGTGACCTCATAATACAATTTAATATCATTAACATAATCTAATATCTATAACATTGAGTTACTGTGTAAAATGAATATGAAGAATTTTGGACTCTGAATTAGTATTAATATCTAATTAATTAGCATGATCAATAACATAATTTGAACTTCCTTCCTAAATTTTAAAAGCAAATACCAACATTTGTGATCTACTTCACATACATCGGCATGCATTTTTAAAATACATTTTGCATCATGTAATACTTTATATAAGGCAATTAGGAAAATATTTGACGATCCATGTTGAAGGTTAATCGATCACAAATTATGACAAAGATGAGCAAAAACATGTCAAATTCAGTGCAATGTTGCTGTAATTTAAACACAGATCTGCATCACACACAAGGGGACTGTTATGATTATTGTCATATTGTAAAAATGCAAATGAAGAAATAAAATATTGCTATTGGTGAGTTCTTAAAAATGGAAAAGGTAGCATTTCATACTCAGATGTAAACTGTCATGTGAAAAAAAAAACATATTAACTAAATAATAATAATAATAAATATATATCGATGTTATCTCTTCTTCTTTGCATTTTCTCAGGTGGAGGCCCCGTTTGTGCCTAAATGCAGAGGTCCCGGGGACACCAGCAACTTCGATGACTACAGAGGAAGAAGAGCAGAAGAGATTCCGTGTGTCGTTCACAGAGAAGTGTGCGAAAGAATTTGCAGAGTTCTAGGGGAATAAGTGATAGAAATCAGAGAGAGAGAGAGGAATATAAGTGGAGAGAAAGAGAGAGAAGGAGAAAAAGTGCATGAATCTTAAACCGATCCTTCCTCCTGTTAAACAGCAGAGAAACCAGCGGAAGAGAGCAGAGAAGACCTCCAGGGATAAACAGTGAGGCCTTTATCATCTCCTCTATTTTAATCATGTTTGTAATTTTCTCTCTTTTTTTTTTAGATCTCTGTTCATGTGATATTAATCATGATGGATTTGATTGGGTGTAATTGTTGGCCTGTGGACTGGGATTGATGTTGCCATAGAAAGACAGACGGGGTTAGTTATCGTCTATTCAGAGATTATCTCTAATCTGGAGCAGTTACCGCTAAAGTGCAAGTTCTCCACTAGGTCACCATAACAACCGTACAGAAAAATAGAAAAAGAATGCAAAAAAACTATTTGTATTCCTGTGTAATAACCGAAATATTTTTGGTCCTGTATACTGTCATGTGTTTCTTTATTCTTAAAAATGCACTGAAGGGATGACAAAGTGAAAATGGCACAGAAAAGAAGCCATGACTTCATGAGCACCACTTTTTTTTCCCTTCTTCTTTCAGCTGTAGGTCCACCGCGCTCTGTAAAAATTCACTGATGAACTTTGAACTTTCACCTGTGAAATGTGCCATGAAATCCTACAAGTGTCAATATTTTGACTCGTCAGTTGTTTCATTGATTATAGCTGACAGATCGTAGGCTGCGATGACGGGGCCCACAGCCTTCGTGTGGAGGAGGGGATGAATGTTTTTGTTTCGTTTGTTTAGTATTGTTAATATTATAATTGTTACGGTTCTCATTGGGTTATACATTTCTAAAGCCTGACGAAATTGCACACACTTTGTGCGCGATTGACGCTCTCTCCGTTTTTGCCATTTCTTCCCCCTTTATTCTTCCATTTCTGAGTTGTTAAATAGGCAAAGTCTTCTCTCTGAATGGGTGCAGTGCATCTGGATCCTTTTTGGGTGAGAATTTCTTACACGCAACTCTCTAGGCTACAAATATCTCCTAAGCTGGAGATGAACTCAGTGGATACCAGTGCTTACTCCTGAGGACATGGTTCAAGTTAATTGTGATATTTTGCACCACAAGAATCATTCCAATAAAGTATTACTATAAATACCAAACAGGTTCTACGTCCCTTTATATGTGTAATAGTGGAAACACCTAACATTGTACTGAGGTCTTGAGCTTCTGTCCTATTTGGCACGCTGTCTAACTGTATGAGCACTGTGGGATCGCTCACCTTTAATGAAGACTATTTCACACCCACTGCTCCAGAACCTCCAAAACAAGTTGAGTAAGCCATGAGAGTGTTTGTATTATGATCGTGTAAGATAGCTTTGTGTTTCTTAACCATTACACGACAGTGCAGCAAAATCATTAAATAACTGGCTGGTAGCTGATGTTGTTGGTGGAAGGTAAGCTTTCTCCAAACGCATGCCTGTATGAATTTTGGAAATAGCTGGAATATAATTCTTCAAATCATATCTCTGTGTTCCTATAGTGGGATTTGTAATTGAGGCACTTTGAAACTTTTTTGTATCTTTTCTTTACCACTTGTAGATAATGTAACTAGTATATTTTTCATAATGTTTTTGTTTCGATGCATCTACAGCTGGCAGTGACGTGAGGAGTTATCAAATACAACTAGACTCATCCAGTTTAGTATCGTCTGTCATCCAACCATTAAACACAGATGCGTTTTAAACTGTTATTTAATTTAGCATCGAGACGTCAAAATCTGTTGCGTTAGAAGTAACGGACTGCAGCGCGAGCGTGAACAAAAGCCTGTCGACGAGGTGCGCAAAACGTGCAACTCCGCAATACCACCTTAATTAAGCGCGGAGCGCAGCGGATGGTTCTCTTCGGAAAGTAGTCCACCTTAAGCGCACATAGTGGGTAAACGCAGGCGTAGAGCGAGGCTTCCGCTTCATTCCCAGCCGGGCTCGGAGCGGATCACTTCGGAGACGAGAGGGAGGCGCTCGGCCGAAGCCAACGGAACCAGTGCTGAAACATGTCGGAGCCGAAATACCGAGAATGGATCCTGGAAACCATCGACTCCCTGCGCTCGAGAAAAGCCCGACCGGACCTGGAAAGAATCTGCCGAATGGTCCGAAGAAGACACGGGTCAGACCCGGACAAAACCAGGGCTGAACTAGAAAAACTGATCCAAGAGCAAACTGTGCTGAAAGTTAGCTACAAGGGGTCCATTTCCTACAGGAACGCTGCTAAAGTGCAAAGGAAATGCCGAAAGAGAACGGAGCAAGCCGGTGAGCACGGCAAACACGCCAGTTGCAATAACAACGGCGACAGCGCGCTCAGCCTCACGGACCAAGAAGAGTGCGAGGATAAGGAGCCCGAGGCACGCGGGGCGAGCCCGTGTCCTGACCCCCTGCCTCAAACCTCGCCCTCCACTCTTGAAAATGAAGAGCAGATTTTACCACTACCTAGCGGAAACAGTTTTGTTAGTTGTGGCGCAACGGGCCACTCCGCCGGGAGCGTGAAAGCAAGTGCATGGAAAGACAAGAGCGTAGTCGCTGAGGCGGGGGCAAGCGGCTCCTCTGCCCACCGCGATGCTGCTTCAAGTGCAAACAGACGGGCTGAAGGAGACGTGACGCTCGGCCACGAGGGCAGCGATGATGATGGTGATGAGAAAGAAGAGAAAACTTGCTCAAGCGCCAGCAGTCCGCCTCCGAGAAACAAGCCCCTCGCGTCCGCCAAACCCAAACTCAAGGTGGGGGCGAAGGGCTCCGGGGCGCGTTGCTCGGACTCTCCGGATGAGAGCAGCGCTGATCTGGGCGACAGGCTGGTTGCTGCGGTCCGAAGTCTGTACGAGAGACACCGGGGCTCCGCCGCAACACGGGGCCACGCGCCGCCGGGGCTCAAAGAGATCCTCGGCTACCTCAGCACGCAGCGAGGGATGCCCGGGGAGAAGCTGACCCGCAACCGCGTTAAAGTGGTGCTGGAGCGCGAGATCGAGAGGGGTCGTCTCCGCAGGACGCGCCTCGGCCACATCACTCCTGCCGCGCGGGGGATGGGGGCGGCCAAGCCGTCCGCGCGTCTCCTGAAGAGCGCACTGCAGGACAGACATCTCGCGAAAATGGTAACTTAATATTTCCGACACGTCCTGCGCAGCGCGCAGCGCTACACCCCGTCTCCGTATAAATAAATGATCGTGCTTTGAGAAAAGCGAAAGAAAAAAGCGCATGACAAAAAAAACCCGCCCCGCACCATCCGATTTCCGCTCTTTTTCTCGCGTGCAACTGTGCGCCAGAACACCTAAACTGTGTGTGTCTGCGGCAAACAGCGTGTTTTTGTGCTTGTTCTGAGGTCGTGTTGTGTGCAAACGGCGTTAGAAGCGACACCTCGATGGTGTGTTCCGCTAGACACGCAACTGTCTGCGTGCCCTGTTTCACTTCAGCGTCTCGCCACGAAAGGTGCGGACTCGAGTGCGTGCGAGAGAGACACCGTCGCTTCTCTTGTTACACAAACGCGCGCTCGTCGAGAATCAGACGCGGACCGTGTGCTGAAAAACACTGATGTCTGCATGAACTGCGCGACATCGCTATTAGGATTTCACAGGCAGGGCCGACGATTATTGTTGCGTTACAAGTTGTGCTGGATATTTTTCACTAGGCGGTGTCTGTTAAGTTAGACGCGCACGGAAAATGTAAAAGCGAGGGAGGGGGGACCCCAGGCTCGCATCTGTTTTCTCGGGCGAGCCGTCGCTCTGTGCAATACTTCGGTCATACGAGGTAAAAGCAGTTGCGATGGCGGAAATTCGCTGCATGACGAGCCAAAGCGGAGCGGAGCGCACCCTCCGCGTGCAGCTCAAGCCTCTTAGTTCCGTTCCGTGCGGCTCATCCAGTCAGTTTGAGCGATGAGCGTTCATCGTGTTTCCTTCTTTTCTTTTTTCCTCTCTGCGTTGATCAGATTTCTCAAGCACTGTCCAGCTCTCTTACAGACTGTGGTCGAATTGATTATGAACCCCACTGAGTTACTTAGTACGTGGTCAAATCGCTGTCCTAATCTAATCGAAATCACTGGCAAGAGAATCTGCGGCGGATGTTTGGGCAGTTTGTGTTGTTCAATTTGTAAAATCCTGCAGACGACGGAGGTCACGCACACGCAAGGCCGCTCTTTGGCCTTTTCAAATAGTGCAGGCGTTGAGTCAGTAGTTTTGTCCTTTTCTTTTCTTCCACGCAGCTAATGTGATGTAAGGTACAGTCACGATTAAATCCATTCCAAACACTGAGATCTGTACAATAAAGCGTTCAGTAATGCTCTATAATGACTACTGTTGGTTAAAAGTCCATTAGAGCTTTTTGAAAGGGTGTCTCTACTCCCGCTTGTCAGGAGGAGGTGAAGGAAGAAGAAAGGATGGAGGTGGAGAGTGAGGAGCATGGCACAGAGGAAAATACAGTGGGCTCAGCTGAGGATGTTCCCAACACCATCACTGATGGAGGTCCCGCAGGTGTCAAAACTTGCACTGACCTGACCTCACCTGACACCGAGGTCCAGAATGATAATGGCACTGACTCACCACGGACCTCTGAGGGGAAATCCCAGTCATCTTCATCTCTGGAGACCTCAAACCAGAGCTCCTTACAGCAGGAAGTAGACCGTGGGAGGAAGTGAAGGTACTTGATTCACTGACTCCTTTCCTGTCCCTGTGTTGAGAGAAATTAGGAGTAAGTGCAGTGGCAGAGGCATTTTCTTCAGCCTGAGGCTTATTAATTTCACTCTTGGTGTGAAAGGGCCTTTACAGTCGCCAAAAATATAACTTTTGGGTGTTCTGTTATTAAAAGTAAATAAGCAAGCCCAGGCCAGGTGAGGAAAAGTAACACAATGCATTACTTTCCATACATAACAATATTGTAATGACGGTTTTTCAGCAATGTAAGAATATAGTGGGAATAAATTGTGAAATCTCACCATCTTCTTATGTTTTATTCAATTAAAACAGATCATCATTTAATGAACTCGAACAATAAAATAATTTCTGACAATAATGATTTGTAATGATACACACAAATCTATGCTTTGATACGCTCGTTGCACTTTTGCTAATATTCAATCGTTCAGTGTTTAAGTGTGGGCTCCCTTTAAATTTGAGCTAGAATTTGAATTAAATAGGCCACACCTCACAGGAAGTTAAATCTGAGGGACAGGAAGTGGAATTTGTTGATGCACAGCCCTGCTCCGATTGAAGTGTTGACCTAATACAGCCCTTATCAAAGATAATATTTTTAGAAGATTTTTTGCTCATGGACTGGCTTTTAATAAATTCAGACAATACTTTATCCAGAGGGGGGAGTCCTTCTGGATTATGGAGTAGAATTCTAAAATTGGCAGACATACCTGTGAGCAAGTCATTAAATATTTTAAAGCTATGGATTTAAAGCTTTTTGAGGGATGTTTGTTCACATTGCACATAAATCAAATGTGTTTTTCATACCCAGGCTACGTGAAGAAAACAGCTGTTCGTTCGGACAGCCAATATCTGGTGCCACAGTAATAACTCTACATGATAGCTAGAGTTTCAGACTGAAATGTATTTCCAAAAATCCAATTTTAATCAAGTTTGTAAAAACCAGTCTGAACAATGCCAAAGCATTTAGAACATGACTTTGCCCAGATGGCATTACAGCTGAAGATGGCGAATTGTTTCTGTGCGAGATGCTTGGGAAGTGCATGTGGAAGGTATTTTTGAAGGCAGTAGGTGGATGTGAGCACAGGGTATCTACAGGTGCACCATCAAGCAGAACTAGAAGTTTTAAGTTCTGTTTTGGCTTTTTCATGGAACATTTTTTTTTTTTTTAAGTTTTATGTGCGAAGGCAGGGGGGGGGGCCTCCCCATTTTTGCCCCCCCCTTAAGATAGTGTTCTCAAATGTATGCAACAAAACTGCTATTCCAAGTGCTGGAATTGAGTGCTTGAGTGTGTGTCATGTGGGATTTATGCTGGACGGACTCCCCTGGTGCCTACAGACCTGGGCTCCCTGAGATGTGTGACAAATGTCTCTGTTGAAGGTCTTATTCAGACGAATGATGGCATTAAAATCTCTCTCTCACACACACACTTTCAGAGCAGACAATGTCTGTGGAAACGATGAGGGATGCTGTAGCTGAGAAAAATGCAGATGCTCCTGATCAGCTACATCCTGGCATTGAGGTAAGGTGCAAGTTTACCGAAGGTTTAATATCTGAGGTCTTTCTGACACTTCCAGTTTTATTGGCAGAGAAATGTAGTACATCGAACTAGGTTGACTTCAGAAGTGTGGATCTATACAACATTGCTCTCAGTTTGTCTGAGTGGCCTGACATATCAATTGTTGGCTTAACGAATGAGTTCAGCGGCAAACAAGAGGGTAATGGGACTGTTTTAGATATCTATTTTGGAAAAGGTGTCGGAATTATTTGGTATATTTTTCACATTTACATTCTGGCTTTTCCATTAGGCCTACTGAGTGCATCTCTTTATTTTCTGCACTGTTCTTCTTTAGGATCAGGTGATGTGATGCCATGAGACCGTAAAGGCTCCATAATCAATACATATAAGAAACTGTAAGTCTTTGAACAACAATGTGATGACGTTCGGATTCGTGTTAATCCTCTTTATAAAAAACAATAGTACTGTTATTACTGTTTTTTTTTTTTGCGACTTTTAAAAGACCTACAAGACCCCAAACTGTTGAAAGTAGTTTGTGTCATTTTGTGTGTGTGTGTTGTAGATTATCTATATATATATATATATACCTGGTGGTGTGAAAAAGTGTTGGCCCCCTTACTGATTTCTTATTTTTTTGATGTTTGTCACCCTTTAATGTTTCAGATCATCAAACAAAATTAAATATTACACAAAGATAATGCAAATAAACACAAAATGCAGCAGATTTTTTAAAATGATGACTCTTCATTATATAAGGAAAAAAAGGTCAAACCACGTGGCCCTCCCGTGACGAAAAACACTGAATTGCCCATCTGTTAAACATGAAAAGACACTGCCATAAACCACATATGTTAGAAAGGGAGTGACATTTCACTAGCCACACCCAGACCTGATTATTGCCAGACCTGTTGAATCAAGAAATCCCTTAAATAGAACCAGTCTGATTAAGTGAAGCATGCTTAAAGAGCAACAATTCATGCCGCGATCTAAAGAAATTCAATAACAGATGAGAATCAAAACAGTTGACGTATCATTCTGGAAAGGATTATAAGCCATTTCTAAGGCTTTGGGACTCAAGAGAACCATGGTCCGAGCCATTATTCACAAATTGAGAAAAATTGGAACAATGGTGAACCTTCCAAGGAGTTGCCGGCCAACCAAAATTACTCCAAGAGCACAACGAAGACTCATCCAAGAGGTCATAAAAGAACCAAGAACAACATCTAAAGAACTGCAGGCCTCACCTGCCTCAATTAAGGTCAGTGTTCATGATTCAACAATAAGAAAGAGACTGGGCAAAAAAACGGCATCCATGGGAGAGTTCCAAGGCAAAAGCCACTGCTGACCAAAAAGAACACAAAGGCTCGTCTCTCATTTGCCAAAAAATATATTGATTATCCCCAAGACTTTTGAGCAAATATTCTTTAGACTGATGAGACAAAAGTTGAACTTTATGGAAGGTGTGTGTCCGTACACTGGCGTAAAACCCAAAAGAAATTTCATAAAACGAACCTAATACAACAGTCAAACCATGGTGGTGGTAGTGTTGATGATTGGGCGCTTTGAGCTTTTGCTCACGGACCCTGGACAACAAGGCAATAATTGCGGAACCATGAATTCTGCCACTCATCAGAAACTCTGTGAAGGAGCATGTACGGCCGTCGTTGGTGCCTCAAGTAAGTGCAATTGGGTTATTGTAGCAGGGAAAAGATACAAACACACAGCAAGTCCACCTCTGGAACTGGCTCAAGAAAAACGGTGTATGGAGTGGGCAAATCAAAGTCCGGACTTAAATCCGATTGAGAAGCTTAAACAGTCCATTCATGCTCGAAAAAACCCTCCAATGTGGCTGAATTAAAAAAAATCTGCAAAGAAGAGTGGGCCAAAATTAATACACAGAAGTTAAAGACTCATTGCCAGTTATCGCAAAAACACTTGATTGCAGTTGTTGCTGCAAAGCGTGGCACAACCAGTGATTAGATTTAGGGGGCAATTACTTTTTCCACGTAGGGCCAGGCAGGTTTGGACAGCTTTTTTCCCTTAATAAAATAAATAATCATTAAAAAAATAGCATTTTGTATTTACTTGCATTATCTAAGTGTACTATTAAAATTTGTTTGATGATCTGAATCTTTAAGTGGACAGAATATCTGCAAAAATCTAAAAAAAAAGGAAGGAGGGCCAACACTTTTTTCAAACCACTGTATACACTCGTTTATGCATTTGTTAGGATGTTTTATATGTGTTGGGTCATTCTGTGTTTCTGTATTGTAGTTGGTGTTGTAACTCGTTTTCTATTCTGGCTCGGGACACACAAGACTCATGGGGGACTCGTGTAATGGGGGGACATAACATTGAGCCCCAGGGGGAAAAGAAAATAAAATCTCACAGAATGAAGTTTTTGGAAAATCTAAAAATGCAGAAAGTTTCCTGTGAGGGGTAGTTTTAGGGGTCAGGCGATTAGAAATTGGTCTGTACAGTAGAAAAACCATTACGCCTATGGAGAGTCCCACAAGGATAGCAAACCAGACGTGTGTGTGTGTATTTTTGTTTTATATAGCTGTGTGTGTTGTCTGCCTATCAGTTTCAGGCTGTAAGTTGGAAGTGGGAGTGTCATCATGTCTGCTGACCCCCTCTGCCTCACCAGGAGCGGCTGAAGAGCGAGGGATGAATGAAGGAATGTGAGTACCACAAACAAAACAGCAGAGTGAGATAGAGAGAGGCAGGGTAGCGCAGAGAGAAAAGGCTTTGTTTGGGGGGAAAAAAACAAGAAAAGTCTCTGTAAAATACCTACTGACCTTGTAACAGGAATCGCCAGAAGTGAGTCGTAATGAAAGAAATGAAAACTGAAGATTGAGGGTTGTCTTTGAGTCATGATATTAAATGTTCTTTTGTGTCTTTTTTTTATATGAATAAATACTCATTCATGTTTTCGGTGCGGTCTCAGAGGTGGCTTTGTGAAGTTGGAGACGGGTGGCATGAGCCCGGTGGACTGGACTGTAGCAGACGTGGCCAGCTACTTCACCACGGCTGGATTTCCAGAGCAGGCGCTCGCTTTCAGGACACAGGTGCGCTGAACTGTACTGCATGATCCTTGAAGAGTACAAACACTACTTTACTGGACTTAAGACAGAAGCTATGCTGTAGATAGAAGGTTTAACTGAATTTTTTTTCCTGACAGGAGATCGACGGGAAGTCCCTCCTTCTGATGCAAAGGAATGATGTGCTGACAGGCCTGTCAATCAGACTTGGTCCCGCCCTAAAGATCTATGAAAGACACGTGAAGGTTCTGCAGAGGACCCATTTCCAAGATGACGAAGCTTTCTGCTGATACACACACACACACACACACGGCAACAGATTAGATATTGTACATGACAAAGTAACTCGCATGTACATTTACCAAACAATATTTACTCATCCCAGAACATGCATATTCCTGAAGACATTCAGTATGACTGTTCAGGACTTCCTGAACAGAAACAGTTCTTGTTTTCCTCACACACATATGTATATATATTTTTTTTTAATCCGTAATCCCGCAGCTATTGGAAAGAACTTTGGCCTGAAAACACATGAGTAAAACGAACCGAACTAAGTAGAAGAATGGAGTATGTTTGGGAAGACTGAAAAGAGAAAAAATATCTTCTTTTTTTTTAAAGAAGTGTCAACCATTTTTTGAAATGACTGTGCAGTTCTGACGCAGTTTAAATGCTGCTTGAGGGACACCCCGTTGGTATTGTGACCGAATTCATTCACAAGTGTGATTTGGTTTAGATTTATTTCAGCCCAGGTAGGAGCGGAACTCATTTTTTTGGACTCACTGGTGTCAGATTGCTATTGAAACCCAACAAGCTGGGGGTTTCCACTGCGAACAGAAAGTTTTGGTTAAAAATGTTCCTAACCAAGTAAAAAAAAAAAAAAAAAAAGGAGGGAAAAAACCTGTCTGGGTTACAGTTGAAAGAAGTCATTTCTGATTGGCTTTTGTTCTTGATTTCTTTAACAACTTTGCTACATGACATGAAACGTCTTCACTCAGTGATAGACTAAATGATTTCTTCCTGACATATTGAAATGATCTTGAATGTCTAATATTCCTTCCAGTTTTCTTGTCTCTTGCACCGTTTCGTCAGAGAAAAAAAACAAACTATGCAGATCTTCTGCACACAATCAAGTGGGCACATCTCACAGAGGATCTCCCTTTAAAGTGACTTTGACTCCTTTAATCTTGGATTTGCCAGCCATGACATTGTGGCCCCACATGTGGAACATCACCATTGATAACTGAGCATAACTTTTGTAAATATCAATCAGTTTTTTTAAGGTGAAGTCCAAGTTGCAAAGCAATGACGATATTCCTTCACCAGCAGTTGAAGAATGTGTCTGAATGTCCTCAAATGCACAGAGAGCCCCGAAGTCATGCAGCTCTTGAACTTTACCATTTGTAAAATATACTGTATATATATGTATCAGCCCATCAGATGAATATTGTGGGAACTGAGACAACAATTTGTGTAAAACAATCAAATAATAATGTAAGGGTCTATTTAACTAATTACAAGAAATGACTTGTGAGAGAAGGGATGTGGAAATTGGACACATTGAATTGCTAACATATTTGTTAACCTGCCCTTTAGCTCCAGTGTCTTTTGCGTCGTTAAACTGATCGCATATACAGATGGACCCATCACACTTGTAAATGGGACTGTTACCGATTCTGTCACTAAAGGCAGGTTCATTTGCATTGTAAAGAAACCAATAGGTCAGTCTGATTTCAGATTATAGACACCTTTGTTTTGCCTGACAATTGTAGCACGTCGAATTCTTCAAACTGTCCTGATTTATTTATTTATTTGTATGTTTGTTTATAAAATATCTTTCATTTTTATGACGTTAACTAAATCTAAAGTAAAAGCTGGAGCTCATTGAAATGTTGATAATGCCTGCAGTTTCTCTGTTTATGCCTTCCATGATGAACCCCTTTTTACTTTGACTTATTAATGAAGTGGAATATCAACGAACCCCTAAAAATGAGTTTTCTGTGTTCTCAGCAAGTCTTTGCAATAAATACATTAACAGACTGCAAGAAAACAAGTATCACAAAGCAAAAGAAAGAACTAATTAATTAAAAACAAGAAGCTACAACTGTTGTTAGAGATATAATGTTCAAGGGTTTGCCAGCAGAGGGTGACATGGATACTGAAATGTTTGGTTTTGGATCCGATTGTAAATCAGGGTAAAGGTTTACCTACGGCCATAAGTTACAACATTAGACCAGCATCCATCTTGATGAATGTAGATGCTGGGAGTGACTTGAAAAGAGTTTGAGAAGAATAATGCCATCGCCAATCATTGTGTAAGTTATTGAATGTCCATGTTTCTTCATTTGTGCTCTTTCTAGTTCATACTGATTGAAATGAACAGCAATTGTTTCTGTATGTCTTTTTGCTAGGGCTGGGTAAAAAAATATCGATATCTCGATATTAATCGATTCTCATTTTTACGGAACGATATCGATTCTTAAATCCCAAGAATCGATTAGTCTAGCCTGTTTTCAGTTAATGAATCTGAAAGTGAAGGGCATTCCCATCCATATCCCAAAAAGGACATTCCAGCGAATGCATCAATAACATTTATGAATCTTTGACTTTTGTGAATGTTTGTTAGGAGGAGGACAGGAATGTCTGGAATGAGCTAGGTGGGAAACACAATGCCCGGGCGGGAAAGAGGGCAAACGCATTTGAAAACAATGGAAAACTGAAAAAGATTCATAAATACTCACTGTCTGTGTACATATGCATGTAACTTGGGTTGTCGTGTCAGAATCGTATTTATATGTGAGGGGATGGGTTTCAGACGTCCAGGGTGCCACACAAACACATTTTCTAGGCATGAAGCCTGCGGTCAGGGACAGCATCACACTTTGTACAGCACTGCAATGAACTGAGGACTACAGACTAGAACTGGACTACAAACTTCTGACCTCTAGGATAAGGATAGGCTGATTTCTGATCATCTCTGTCCCAGAACAGGCTCTTTTCCTCAGTTAAACACCTCTAGCCTGATCTGCAATGCCCGCCGCTGGAGCCTCAGAGTGAGTTTAACTGCTAAGCTTTGGGTTTGGGTGTGTTTAGATTGAATATGGAGCTTCTTCAAAGAAAAAAAAAGTCTTTTTAAACCTCTGGTGCTCCTCATTTGGGATTCACACTCATGGTCTTCACGGTCAAAAGTGACCGGACACCTGAAATGTAACTTTTTTTTTCCTTCAGTAAAATCAATCTAATATATTTTTGTTCAATAATACTTTTTCTTTTGTATTTTGAGAGAATTTCATGGTACTAATTAATATTTATGCAATAATTATGATACATTTTTCCCATTGAAATAGTACAAAATATTTTTTTCTAATTTTTACAATTATTTTTCAATTAAGGCAGTATTTCAGATTAAAATAGAGACTAGGCCTTTAAAATCCAATTTTTGAAGGCAGAATAGCACCTCCTGGTGAGAGCAAAAAAAAATGTAATTTCATGGTGTAACCACTAGATTCCTGAATAGGACTCTATAGAGAGGCTTGTGAATTCCCTAGTTGTTTTTATACATAATTGTTTACTTTTATTAGGTTGTGGATTTAAATGTATATTAAGGCATTCTCAAAGACTACTTTTTGTCAAGGTTTATATTTTGTTGTTGTTTGAAATGTTGATTTGAAGTGTAGGTTTTTGCATTATTATTACTACATTCAAACCTGAACACAGAAAGCAGTTTGTTACACAAAACATAAAAATTCTATAAAAATTTAACAAACATGAACAGGAATGCTTTTTCAGAGCTTAATCCTTCTGGGTCTGATTTGATTTTAACGTCTTATTTCAGTCTTCTGACTCATTTTGGCTATTTGGTTAGAGCCATACCATTTTTTGAGTACTCATTTGAGTATGTGTAATTCTGTATGTGTGTGTAAGTAAGTATGTGTGAGTGGATATATCTGTTTTACACTCTTGATGTTTTAGAGTGTAACCCCTTCCTTGCTGTCCACTTTTTTACTGCATCGTAGTTGAATTATTGATTTTATTTTACATAGTTGCAGTGTTACAGTCACACCAGTTCATAGGTGTGTGTACAAGTGTGTTGTGCGTTGTTGTGAGTTGGTTGGTTTGTTGATTTTGCACTCCTGATGTTGATGAGTTTAACCCCATAACTTTGCTTAACAACAGGCAGTTGTCACATCAAGAAAACAGGCGACCAGACAGCAGTTATGTGTGTGGGTTTGTTTTCACACAGTGCAACAAGAACTGTTTCATGTTTTAATTCTCCTCATAAAACTCGTTAAGATTATAAAATGTGTTTTAAACCTTGTATGGCCCAACTGGATGACATGCACTCTAAGGTCATTAGAAGGGTAATGTAAGCTAAAAATAAAACTTATTTCTCTTAGTTACATTTATGCAGTCTTGATGCTGTTTTTAGTGTAAAATTCTATCCAGGCTATTTGAAAAAATTTTTTTTATGCAGTGATTTTCAATATACTCTGGAGAGTATATAATATATTCTGAAGAGATGCCGGGAAAACAAAAGCGGACCTGCTTATTGATAGAACCGTGCAATTCACTGTTTATTTATTAATGTTGTGGAAATTGGATGTGCATTGATAAATGTGTGTGTGTGTGTGTGTGTTGAACAGTCCAAAGTCTGAGGATTTCTCCACTGCTATTCTGAAGCAGAAGATTCGACCAAATCGACTCATCGTGGACAAAGCTAACAATGAGGACAACAGCATTGTGTGCTTGTCACAGGTAATCTATCTATTTTTGTGTGTGCAAGTGATAGAGCGATGAAATTGCAGTGTGTAATTTATATCACTAGCTGCACCGAATTGCAAAAGTAATCATTGTTTCAAACAGGGTTCCAAACATGTGTAAATCCCTGCATGAGTGTTACAGGTTAAAATGGAGGAACTGCAGTTGTTTTGGGGAGACACTGTGGTGTTACGCGGCCGGAAGAGGAGGCAGACAGTCTGCATCGTTCTCACAGATGACACGTGTCAACGAGCGTGTGCGCATGAACAGGGTCACCCGCAACAACCTGCGCGTGCGTCTTTGTGATGTGATCAGGTGTGTGGTGATGACATAAGGTTTTACTGTTGTCTTACTTCCCAGCAAGATACTTAAACACATTTATTTAAAACTAGAGGCCTTATCTGCTGCTGATGGTGAAGCAAAACCACATCTACCGCAGTGCTCACTCATATGCCTGTGTATATAGTATCCATGCTTGTCCAGATGTGAAATATGGGAAGCGCATCCATGTTCTACCCATTGATGACACTATCGAGAGACTAACGGGCAACCTATATGAGGTTTTTCTAAAGCCATACTTCCTGGAGGCCTACCGACCTGTTCACAAAGGTGCACATGTTCATTCAGTGTGCTGAATATAAGGATATAGGAGTTCGGTTTTGCATTTGGGTTAGGTGTAATGTTAAGAGTGTTTTTTGTTAGGTCTACATTGAAGTTTAGATACATCGGGATTTAACGTTTTTGGTAATTTTGTAAATCTTTAAAAAATATTTCAGCAGGGCACCCATACCTGGAAATTCTACACACACAAAAAAAGTAAAGAAAACAATAAAAAATTTTGCGACCTCTTATTATTCTGCACACTTTTTACCAAAAAGCTTAATCCATCAAAAAGGATTGTAATTATCAGTTTTAATCAGCGCCAATTATCTTGTCCAAATAATATGCCAGTAGAATACAATATAGTACTGCAACACAGTGTTATTTTACTTCTATTTATATACTATTCTAGCATTTATTAACTTTGAATTAACATATTTTTCATTAGTTTTAGTCATTTTGTTGTCTAATGCCATTTTTATTAGTTTTACTCTAAGTGATTTTAGTACTTCAACTGCAGCTATTTTTTTTCAGTTAGTTCCTAAGGCAACATCTCCATTTTTTTACTTGTCTAGACATTTGCATTTTTTATATTCATTTATAGATAAAGATTACTCACACACCCACTCACTGTCGTTCCTCAGCCTCCGAGAGGAATTCTGCTGTACGGTCCTCCTGGTACGGGCAAGACACTGGTGGCTCGTGCTGTTGCTAATGAGACAGGAGCTTTCTTCTTTCTCATCAATGGTACATCCGCACACTTGAAAGCCACAGTCTGAAACTGCTGTGACTGTTGTTTGCCCTGCAATAACAGATGCCTGTAAACACTAAAACTCTACTACAGAATGCAACTAAGCAGCTTATTGACATTTTTACACTGACTTCTAGATCCACTTCAGCATTGAAAAGCCAAACAGATGATCCTTGTTGACCAACGTTTTTTTTTTTTCTTGACAAATCTGGCAGATCATATTGTATTATTGTGCCAGCTATCAAGTATCAATAACACTAATGTATTTCCAGGGCATTATGCAGTTTCCAAGATGCATTTCCTGTGGCATACACTGTTGCTTTTGTATCCCAGGTCCTGAAATCATGAGTAAACTGGCAGGAGAGTCTGAGAGCAGCCTGAGAAAAGCTTTCGAGAAAGCCGGAAAAAATGCCCCTGCTATTATTTTCATCGATGAGCTGGATGCAATCGCTCCGAAACTAGATAAGGTAAGGAATAAGGAACAGGTGTGTTACGTAACTGTGTACAGTCTGATGTTTGTCACTGGTTTGATGGTTATGCTATGTCTGTAGACTCATGGTGAAGTTGAGCAGAGGTCTCTCAGCTGCTCACCCTGATGGATGGCCTGAATCAAAGGGTTCATGTTGTAGTTATGGCAGTCACAAACAGACCCAACAGTGTGGATCCTGCTCTTCGGTGCGAACATACACATATGCAGATTCATAACATTCATGCCGAGAGTGATCTGCATCAACAAATGAATGGACCAAAATACACTTTCTATAGAAAAGTCAATTGTAAAAGTTGTGTTGCAGGTTGTTTTGATCGAGAGATTGACATTGGCATCCCTGATTCCACCGGCAGGCTGGAAATTTTACAGATTCACACCAAGAACATGAAACTATCGGACGATGTGGACCTGGAACAGGTGAGGATGATGAGAGTGATGGAGGGTCTAAATCTTGTCAGATATTTTATAACTGGACGTTTCTGTTTATGGTAGATCTCTGCTGAAACACACGGGCATGTGGAAGCAGATTTTGCTGCTCTGTGTTCAGAGGCAGAGCTGCAAGCCATACGCAAAAAAGATGACCTTAATTGATCTGGAGGACGACAGCATCGATGCAGACCTTCTCAACTCAATGGCCGTCACCATGGATGACTTCAAGGTAAGAAAACTCGAGGTCCGACCCAAGACCCAAGCCGGATTGGGTCCAAAACTTCGACGGGTTCGCTATTAGGGGCCTCAGGTCTCGGGTAATTTAAAATAAACATGCATTTTTCCAAATGGACCCAAGTAGACCCGAATTCTTTTAAAGTTCCATGATACGTGTTCATGTTAATGCATTTTGCGAAAGCAGTAGCAAAGGAAACAAACGTTTCTAAAACTTGCACAAAGAAATCCATATTATGGATATTGATACATAGGAAAAGCCAATGCATCATTACGCTCTGCGTGGTTTTTCATGCCCCCACCCAGGGCTTTTTTTGTGTGTTGTTATGTTGTTTTTCAAAACAAAGATTAAAATAGGAAAAATATGCAATATAAAATAATTGAAGACAAAATGTGTTTTACTGAGAAAAAACAAGATTGGTTTTTAAAAAGCCTTTTTCCAAAAAGTACATCTGGAAAAATGGGGGTCGTCTTATATTCAGGCCAAAACGGAATAATACGGGGATATCTTTTTATATTGTGTTATAAAACACAGTGTTTTATAAGGTTTTAAAATGTTTTATACTGTATATTGTGTTGTGTGTAATCTAAAAAAAGGAACATGTATCCTGCTGTCTTCAAACCTGTGTATCATACCTTCATACCTGTTTCCAGGACGATGATTATGACCCAGTGCCTGAGATCAGGAAGGATCATTTTGAGGAAGCCGTGAGATTTGCTCGTCGGTCTGTCAGTGATAATGGCATACGGAAGTATGAGATGTCTGCTCAAATTCTTCAGCAAAGCCGTGGATTTGGGAACTTTAGGTACTCAAACACATAAACACACAAATCACTAGTACCTCATACCACTTCATACCTCATTTTGTAAAGTAAAATGCCTCTCGCTCTTTCGTTCTTTGACTCATCGGCAGGTTTCCTACAGCGCCTCAGTCAGGTGGAGGTCAGGGGTCAGGCCAAGACTCTGGGGGTCATTTCAGAGATGATGATCAGTAATCAAAGTCAGTTGTCTTCTACAAGCCCAACGCCTGTGTGTGACAGTGAGAGAAGAGATGAAATTCACTTTCAACTGAAATCTGCACATTGTGATAATTATTAGTATAGAATAACCTATATCTGTGTAATTTCTCATTCTGACAGTTAAAGAGTTTTTAAATCTCTTACAGTCCTGCCAGAAACTGACAGAAAAATTAAACTGAATGTCCATTACTCTCATAAGATGATGTTAAATACATGTGTTGATGAGAAATGTGTGCCCGATTTCTCTAGTATTAGACACTTACTCAAACAAGTTAATTTTCAAACTGAGCCTAAACGTTCAATTAACTATTTTAAGTAAACATTAGCCGCCTAACTTACCTCAAAACAAATTTGCGGATAGGTCTACATCATGAATCCAGTTGTTTTAGTCTGTCAATAAACAAAACATTCACTTCCACATCCAATTCTGTTTAACTAGGCCTGACAATGTTATTAATCTTTTAAGAATCATAAATACACACATTAATCCATCAAATAAATGAAATGGATCAGCGCGAGGTTGACTGACCGTTAGTTTTTGAATTTCTGTGGCGGGCTGCTGTCAACCGTTCTCCGAAAGAAGCGAGACGCGCGCGCGGATTTCAGCGGAAGAAAAACAATTAAGTAGATGCCAATTTTATTTACATACAATTCTGTTTGTTATAGCGAGTCTTTATTATTATTATTTTTTGTAGTTTATAAAATTTTAATTTCTTTAATTTTATTTAATTAAAGCCAAGTAGTTTCTCTGCGTAGGAAATCAAACATTAATCTAACTAAATTGATTTATTAACGAGAGAAGCGGAAAATATATGTTATGTTGATATATAAATTAAAATCTAATGTTAATTAATTAATTAATTCATGTAGTTCATCTTGTAACGTGTGTTATGAAACCGCAGCAATTGATTTTATTGATTTTGAATTAAAATTTGGACAGCCTTTAGTTTATAGCGAGACTCGAGGCATCAGTGTCGAGGACGTCCAGTAGTGTGTTACTCGGTGCGCATGTTTACTTCCGGCGCAGACCGGAAACAGATGGTTTCTGGAGGTGACCGAATGGCAGTGTGCAGAACTGATTTGATTTCTCCATTGTAAGCCAAATTATAATTGGTCAGTGTTTGGAAGTTAAAGAGTTTTTGCGGTCAGTGGTGATAATGGGGTCACACCTCGTGCGGAGTTACATCACGGAAAGAGACGCGACGCCCGACCCGACGAAGCCGTCTGCGTACGACCCTCACCTGGGCTTCCCTGAGCGCAAAGAGAGAGGTGACACTCAGCGGCTCATTTCACACTTTATCCGGCGCTTTCAGACGTGATTCAGTGTCTAGACCCGAACTGCGAGTCTTCAGGTCCAAACAAGAGGCTTCAACAAAAACATGCCCCTCGATGTGTCTGTTTAGGGTCTATTTACATGAAAGCTGTGTTCTGTAGGGCTGGTATCGTTATAACTCATGAGTTATACTCATATAAGTCATGTAGAGTCGACTAAACTAGCAGGGGCCAGTTGCATAAACACAGGCACCATGCTTGTACTGTCATTTATAACTAGTTTGACTAACCAGGTTTAGGTTAATTAGGCCAATCTACCTTTTTATAACTGATTGAAAAAAAGTTCTGATCAGTCTTGAAGAAAGCAAATAGAACGAATAGAACCTTTTAAGGCTAATCTAAGCAGTTTATGCAAAAAAAGAGAGGCCAAATTTAAGATGCATTTAAATTGCATAAATCTTTTCCTTAAAAACATCACATTTCCTTCCATTTGCATTGCACCGTTTTAACATAAACTAGTAAGCTGATGCATATCTGTCAGTCATTAATATATTCAACGGGCAAGAAAAGGGTGATATTTTTCTAAATTAAAAAATATACTAAACTTCAAATGCACTTTTTTTTTGTTTCGGTTTGATTTTATTTAAATAATTGTATGTTCAGAACACATCTAGGCTATTCCAGTTGCTTAGAATCACCATGTAAATATGTTATGTGAAATCAATTACATTTATTCGTGAAGATTAGATTAGATTCTACTTTATTGTCATTGTGCAGAGTACAAGTATAGAACATGGTTAAAATATGGTTAGCTGTTGAACAGACAATATTCAGGTAAAATATAAGATTGAAACATCAGATTTATTGGGAAAAAATTATATATATATATATCTAGATTATATATATATATATATTATATATATATTATAAGAATAGTCATGTTGGTGTGTATTTAAAACACATTCAGTTTCTTAAGTACTATTGCAGAAATGTTATCGGTTTCATTTATGCATGACTAACAAAAGGTTGAAAATTCCAGGGACTTTTCAAGACTGGAAACTTTCCATGGGGATATATGGGAATTAATGGGAATATATGGGAATTAATGGGAAATTTGCAAAATTACAGGAACTGGGGATTTAAATGTAGTTGAGAAAAAAAATCTAGCAGCATAATCTTGGTTAAAACAACCTGATTAATGCAAGTTTCAGTTGTCAGTTATCATACACATTGCTCAATCACACAGCACACTACAGGGCTATTGAGGCCACACCCCCTGCATAACATGAACAGATCATGTATTAAATCCTGACTCACAAAAAAAAAAAAAAAAAAAAAAAATATGTACAAAAGGTCCATCTTGGTGAGTATTCATGTAAATTACATGAATATTACAAAAAAATGTTTAAAACTTCCTTGTGCTCTGTGTAATATACTGTGCAAGAAAATTTGGCTATACCATTGTATAAACAAATACACTGATACAAATACACAAACCATAGACTTGAACAAACATTTAGGTGAGATAATAATAAAACAGAAGTCTGGGGGATTCCCCTGCATTCTCTGAAGCCACACTTATGCATTTGAGCCCAAAGACTACATCTAGGTTTTGATATTCTAAATATATTTGATCTATGGGATTTAAGTTTAACTAGTAAATACCAAAAAAGTGTTTATACAGTAGCTAGCTAACCAGTAAAATCAAGATATGACAAATCTAAGCAAGTAAGCACTATTTTCATTGACAATTTATGATGTATAAACTAGCTCAAGCTGTGATGCTCTTTCTGCCAGTTTTCTGTTATCATACAGAAGTACAGTACTGGTCAAAAGTTTGGAAACATTGCAATTTACTCATCAAGCCTTCATTTATTGATTCAAAATACAGAACAAAACAGTAACATAAATCAGGAAAAAAGCATCACAGAACCAACCCCCCCCCCCCGCCAAAAAAATCCCAAAGTGTCATTTTTTAAATTTGTATTAGTTTGCATGCATGTGAGCCTATGATCAGACAAAATGTTTATATTTATGTTTGTATATGATAGTTTTCTAAATTTCCAATTAATTCCCCAAAAAATCCCAAATTTCAAACTTGGAATATTTCCAAAATTCCACAGACGAAGTTCCAATGGAAAGTTTCCAGAAAATTTCCGCCATTACTTGGACCCCAGCAAACCTGCTAACAAATAGCCAATTTCATAAATGTATAGTTTAAACTGTAACAAATTGATGTAAATTTGTATATGCAATTCAAAAATAATTTATTAATTTATCATTTATAATTATCATAAATATGTATAATATAAGGTTTGAAAACTTTTTTACCCTTTGATGCCAAATGCTCGAACCTGGTTAAGGTCGACCTGTCATATCTTGTTCACTCTGTAATATAATAATACCACAAGGATGAACATGATGTATCGTTGTAGTTGGTGTTTTGTGAAACTCGCGTTCATTGCGTTGTGTTATCAGAAATGGTGGCGACGCAGGAGCAGATGAATCTGGCCATGCTGCCGGTGGAGCAGCGCGATTACTGCTCACACTACCTGCTCAAACTCCTCAAGTGCAAGAGAGACAATTTCCCCAACTTCCTAGCCTGCAAACACGAGAGACACGACTGGGACTACTGTGAACATCAGGAGTAAGACACACTGCTCGAGTCAGCACTCATTCAGACAAATCCACTCTTTTAGGTGCACTACTGCAGATGTAGACCGTGTCACTGGTTTCTCCATTAAGATGTTTTTAATGGATTTCATCTATATTTCCTTCCAATAGTAATTCCATTAAATTATTTGGCTTGAATGAATGTAATTTCTGCTGGATTAATTATTTAGATGAGCAAGGTTTTAGAAGGTTTTAACAATTCCCTGAATATTTATTCTTTCTTACTTTCATCACAAAGCTTAATAATTTATCCTTTTTAATAATACAAGTCTTAAAAGTTCAAATATTTTAATTATTAAAACATGATCAATTGTAATTGAACTATTTTATTACTGAAGTCCTCTGTTTTGAAAGCGTAATTGTAAGTGGGTCCACAACCGTTACGTAAAACAAATCATCACGGTTCATACTGTGCTGATCACACGCCAGTTACCAGTTATGCATACGAAAAGTAATTTTTCGTGCAATCAAAATTGTTTGGGGTGAATTTTTAAAAAATATGTTGTCTATTGATCCCCGATCTTATTGGCGAGTTATGTGATGAGGAGTGAAAGAGTACCGAGAAGCGCAGAGAAGACTGAACTTGAGGGAAGAGGAAAGAAAAGCAGAGAGCGTTCGAGGACAAAACAAGAGACAGCCATAAAATATGCCCGACGCGCCTTCGTCCTCAGTTATCCATCAGTGTTCTCCTGTTTCGTCCGGTAAGGATGGAAGGCCGAGATTAGCTATCCTCAATATAAAGATTTTTCTGTTGGAGCTGCTCAAAACCTGATCTGGCGCATTTTCTTAAGCCCAGTAGGCGGGACCTAGTAGCACCATCGTGAAGGACCAGCTTAATTAAACTAGAAGCTCGCACAAAGCGACCAGGGTACATTTGTGTAGTACATTACTTAGTTTTTGGTTGGCGGGCTGGTTCCTCCGACTGGTGGCTAAATACAATTGTATGACAAATACACGAATTAAACGTATATTTTGCTTCAGTAGAGGGTACTCAGTGCAATTGGCCAAAATGAGTACAAAATACTGGCTGATTATTTAGTTCATTTTAGTGCATTGAAAAAACGTTATAGGTATATAGTATCGCAAAAAAAAAAAATATAGAGGACTTGTATTAGTGTATTTCTTAAAAAATGTGCTTTGAAGATTTTTAAGAAAAATGGTTCAAGGTGATACGAACACTGTTATACAGGTATCTAAGGGTAATTTTATTTCCATCTAATTAAGTAGAACATTTTCCCAACTGTGGCTGTGTGAAGACCACACAAAACCCGCTTAATTTAATAAATACCGAGACTGAGCAGATTAAGCACTAGACGCAGCGCATTAAATCTGACTTTGTGTAGGCTAAAGATACAGGGGCCGGTGCCCGAAAGGGAGGTGAGCACGAAGACAGAGGGCGCGTATTAGTGATAAGGGTGCGGAAGTTACTTATAAGAGTGCGCAGCTAGGAGCACTTTTACATACAATTTCAGTGGATTTTCTATATATACTCTAGAGGGTAATGTGCTAGGTACTATAAAATGCACTAATAAGAACAACCTAGATGGAGTGTATTCCTTAATGGTGAGTGACACACAATCTGGTATCGTGTACCAAATTTCGACAATTTTAACAAGTAATTATACTTGTCGAATTAAAGGTACTCAAAGATAGCAGGCCGTGTTGACAAAGAGTGAAAGCGTGCTATATTTCACGATGTGTGCCAAAAAAAAAAAAAGTGCTACTAATGACATTGGTAATAGGAACTTATTGTACTATGTAAAGATATACTCGTAAAAGTCTATCATATAAAGGGAATAAATGGTGGGAATTATGTAACAATTCCAATTACATTGGAAAATTTAATCTTATACAACAATAGGGGGGCATACATTAAATATTTTATAATATATAATTTGAATTAATTACTAAGTGTATTTCTCAGTCTGAGAGTCTATTTAAAAGTGTATGAAAGATGGTATATATTAAGTACAAAATTAGTTTGCGAAAATAGATCTCTTTTAAGTACGTTATTGAAGCGTACTGAAATAAACTGTATTTTACTGCACTTTTTTTATTCACCTGGGAAAACACAGGGATGCATATGAGCAAAGACTTTTATCCGAGAATTGAACGGTGTTATACCGTATGTACTTCTTGAATTCCATAGCATGTATTATAAATGTAAATGGACAAAGCACACGCCAATGACAGTGTTTTTTATTTTATATAAATTGTTAGGTCAACTAAACAGTTCTGACATCTGCAGTCTGTGCCAAGTTACCTTTAGCTTCACATGTAATCGCACACAGGACACTAGTCTCTACAGGTTACTTCCGGTCCTCTTGTTAGTGTTTTGGTTACTGAGTGACAAGCAGAACTAAACATCTTTACTGAAGTCACAGCCATCACTTTGTCAGTGCATATCAGAGATCTCAGTATATGTAGTGCACTCGAAATACAGGATGATTCCCAGCAGCTGAGCACAAACGAGATACAGAGGAGGAAATACTGTAAATACAAGTACATGTTGGACCAGTTCACCTCTTTTAAAGCTTTTTAAAGGGATAGTTCATCCAAAAAAAAAAATTCTTTTTAAGTTGTTCTAAAACTTGCCTCGGACGGTTTCTTCTTTATGTGAACATAAAAGATTACTTTGGGAACAGCCCAGAATTACTGGGTAATTAAATAGTTGCTGGTAGCCATTGACTTCTATGGGAAAAGATTCTATGGAAGTCAATGGCTACCGGCAACTGTATTCTTGTATCTGTATCCAATATTCTTCAAAATATCTTCTTTTGTTCGTAACAACTTGAGGGTGAGTAATGATGAAAAATGTATTTTCATTTTTAGGTGAACTACCTCTTTAAGATGTTACATAAGTTGGGGGAATCTAATGAAGAAACGTCCATGTTTGGGGGACATTATTTTGCTGTAAGTAGATGACCATTAAAGGACTGGCATTGACATTTCAATTGCCCTTCATTAATGTAATGAAAAAAAAGGCATTGTCCAGACACGATTTTATTACAATCATCAATTCTGGACAATAAGCAAAATTTTCACACATCACAGCAGCTAATGAAAATGAAATTAAATTGAGGGTGTTTATTAATCATGTCAAAAAAATCAATTTTCTTTGTGCAAAAGTTCTTATTTCTTTCTTTTGAATGACTGGATTGTGATCCGGACATGCTCTTGACCGTTTTCATGAGATTTCCCCAGATGATAGATATCATCCAAACCATAGAAGGCGCAATGGAGCTCCTGGAGGTTCTGGCTCTGAGCTGACTTTATTCTTCAGAGTCAGTCCCTTCCAGGAGATGAGCAAATGCAGGAAAGATGCATGTGAAACGAATGGAGGCGGGACATGGACACAGTATAAAAGAGATGATAAGGGGAGGACGAGAGAAGAGGAAAAGGTTAAAAAGACGAGGGGAACACTGCGTGACTCTGTCCTACAGGATGAAGGGCAGGATGGGCGAGCGCAGCGTGGGATAGTCGCGGAACTCCTTCAGGTAGCTGCGGTGCTTTCCTTTGGCCCACACGGTCATCTGAATGAAGCCCACCAGCGTGAAGGCGGCCACGGGCAGACACTGGGTCATCAGAGTGAAGCCCAGCCACGAGCCCAGCTGCATTTACACACACAGATCAGAGATAAAAAACATACTCCAGCCACAATATACACACACACACACACAATACAATACAGCAGAACCAAACAAACTGAAAATGGGTGAAAGATCCAGGCCATATTTCAACCCAAAAATCTAAATCAAAGGGGTCATATGATGCGATTTCAATTTTTCCTTTCTCTTTGGAGTGTTACAAGTTTTTGGTGCATAAAGAAGATCTGTAAAGTGCAAAGACTAAAGTCTCAAATCCAAAGAGATATTCTTATAAAAGTTAAGACTTGTCCACGCCTACCTAAAACGCCTCGTTCTAACAAGCCCCACATATCTACATCACTATGTGGAAAAATTTGCATAACGCCACCCAAATGTTCACGCAAAAAAGAAGGCATAACTTTATTCTGGCTGTAGTATTGTTGTTGCCGCCGCGGCCATGTTGTGGAGACGTTGTGTGTTTCGTTGTGAAAGAGAAACGACTTTGTTTGGTGTTCCAAAAGAGGACGATATCTGCTTCGTCATGCCTAGAGCTGATCCGTGCTGGTCGCTGAGGAAATACTTCAACTTTGCGCTGGGGATCACCGGATCGGCTTTCACCGTGGAAGAAGCGGAGTCCAGCCCCGGGGGGGTCGCAACATGTGAGTGACGCATTTGAAAATCATCTTTAAAGTTGTCCAAAATAAAGTTCTTAGCAATGCATATTTCTAATGAAAAATTAAGTTTTTGATATATTTACAGTAGGAAATTAACAGAATATCTTTCATGGAACATGATCTTTACTTTAATATCCTAATGATTTTGGAGCAGAAATAAAAATCGATAATTGTGACCCAAACAATGTATTGTTGGCTACTGCTACAAATATGTGTGTGTGTAAATAAGGTATACAAATACACGCACCTTATATATTGCAACATGTACTAATATATTTTTTAAATCAAAACCTGTATATGTCAATAGTTTAATGAGCCTGAGCTAACATGAACTAACAATGAAACTGTATTTTTTATTAACTAACATTAACAAAGATCATTAACAATGAACAATACATTTGTTACAGTATTTATTAATGCTAGTTAATGCAATAACTAAGGACTGCTATTGTTAAGTGTTACCAGTTTTGGGAAAAGGGTTGTCATGACAATAAGTATTCACATATAATAATGAATGTGAATTTTCACAATGCATTAAAACAAAAAACAATGGTAGATTGCATTAATGCAATTTTTCTTTTGGTTTTGAGGTTAGTAATATGAATTTCCTTTCATGAGTGTGGCATCTGACCTCATACGTGTAGTTGGGGCAGGAGACCAGCAGGAAGATCCAAGTAAAGGGGTTTTTAGTCGGATATGGGATCTTCCTGGTCTTAGATCCTGCAGAAAGATAAAAAAGCATGACTTTTGGCAGTCTAATCACAGATTGAGTACAAGTTACAGATCTCGCTGTGGGATTGTACCTGGTGGTCGAAGGTTTCTCAGGGCAATGTGGATGGAGAAGTTTCCAATCTGACAGAACTGCGACCATAAAGAGATCATTAGACCTGTTAGTCAGTTTATCATCATTCAGCATGCTGTATAAAAACAGATCTCACCAGGAACACGGTTAGGGCCAGTCTGATCTGCTGTTCTCCGTAGGCTGCAACACAAACATGAGCTGAATACACATTTTGTATCTGCACACAGGCAACAGCTTTAAGAAATCTTTTGTACCTACATCAATTCGACTTTTAAACATGTAATTTATACATGTAACCCCTTGTTGGTTATGGTTGTTATTGTGGCTTTAATGTTGGTTTTATCTTTGTTATGTGGATTTTATGATGCAATGGTAATGTGGTCAGATAGTGCGGGAATCCCCCCCCCCCCCCCCCCCCCCCCAGGGGCCAAGACAAATTTCCCCATGCACTGGGAACAATAAAGTGTACTGAATTGAATTAATGTCTCTGAAAGACATCTATTCGCTTTATTTGATCCAAATTACAGTAAAAAAAGGACATATGGGAAAGATCATGCAATTTAAAAGCACATTTTGGATTTGAATATATTTTCAAATTTAATCTATTCCTGTGATGCAAAGCTGAAAGTGTATGAATGCGTGTGAACTCACTGGGTGGTGTGTACAGCGGGTGGTTAATGTAATAGGCCATCCAAGCTGCAAATCCCCAGTAGTACGTGCAGTTCTGCAAAACACACACCGAAATATTACTGCAAAGGTCCAATAATACCTAAAACATATTATTCTGACATACGCCAAAGTGACAGGCCCAAACACTGTATTAATAACAAACTGCATAAACCACATCTGAGAAGCGGCTGGGTGGCTGAATGTAAAATGTGACGTTTCTAGACTTCTGGTATATTCAAAAACATGTTTTTCTCTCTCTATATTAGAAGTCACGGCTCGACATGCTCAAGCTGTGATTTCACTCGTTTGCGCTCATAATTAATTGCCAGATTCAGTAAGACTTATTTCCAGCACTTTCTACAGTGTTTCTTAGAAACAGACATCTATTCTTATTATTGTTATGCTTAGCACAGGCCGAGTTCAGGATGTACGGTCTATTATTGTCTGGAACAAATTCAAAGCAATTAGAAGAATAAAAGCAAGTTTTGCATAAAGCACAATTTAATTGGTCATTAGTAATCCCCTCTCTGACAATGCGTTTATATTTGACAGTGTATAAAACATCTAAAGAAAGATGACACTTTTTTATGTCTCTATGTGTCTCTATGTGCAGATGTATTTACATCCATTACGAGAAGCGTTTCTCTCACCTTGAAGATGTTGCGCAGAGGCATAGTCCCGTGCGAGAAGCGATGGACGAACAGTGTTTCCAGGAGTCTCTTCACGTAGTGGAAGGAGTGACACATACACGCCAAACTAGAACAATAAAAACACTCAATTACCCATCAGCCCTCTGAAGCAGTCAATCATTTTACTGTGCAAAATGTCACAGAGAGAGACACCAAACAAACTGTCTTTACATAGAACGCTAACTTTTTCCATGATTAGCATTAAAGAGATCAAAGATGTGTCTTTATTGTCACGACACGATTACAAACGGTAAAATGTTTCTGCACTTACTGTACAACCCAGTGTTTGCTGGTGGTAAAGTCATATTTAGGCACATAAATAAACGGGACTCGGAAGTAAAACATGAGATAGATGAGCAGCGGGCCGGCGTACTCCGTCAGAAACACCTGAGAGAGACACAGCGACAGTACAGAAGCGTTAGAATGCGCTCATGAACTCTTACATGCTCAGTTCCTCTGCTGTAGGAAGTGCGGTCGTGTTTCCAGGTTATAAATATCTCATGCGCTCACAGAGATAATGTGACAGACACTAAACGGACTGGTTAAGAGGGACACATTAACACACAGCCGGATAAACACTGACATTAAACACATATAATACACATAATTGAGTCAAACTATGACGTTAGACACTAGCTCTCACTGAAGTTTATCAAAGCAGCCAGGAAACATCAGAACACCAATACAGCACTTGTTTCACACACTCTCCAGAACATAAAATCACGCTTTTTTTAATCATGTGATGTGCTGCTGCAAATATATTACAATATTCCAAAGGGACTTATATAACGCAATTAATGTCATGTGTTTGGATTCATCGTGAATGAGAGAGACTGGAGATTTGATTTATATTAAATGTATTACATTAAAAGGATTTGTGGTGTAGTGAGAAGATCTTATAGTAGAAGTTCATAGCTTATGGTCTAGCCGCAAAAGTTTAAATGTTTCAGTGTAACCTAAGCTCAAACTGTATCCAAACTGTGCGTGTGTGTGTCTATGCGTCTGTGTGTGTCTGTGCGTCTGTTGTGTGTGCGTCGTGTGGGTGTGTTTGTATGTCCTGTGCGTGTGTGTGTCGATAGTGGTGGGTTGTCGTCTTGCGTTTGTGGGTGTGTGTGTGTGTGTGTCTGGTCTATGCGGTGTCTGTGCAGACTGTGCTTGCGTTGTCTGTGTGCGAGCGCGGAGCTGTTTGTGTGTCTGTGTGTGTCCCATGTGAGTCCTGTGCTAGTTGTGCTGTGCGTCTGTGTTGTGTGGCCGGGGCGTCTGTGTGTTTTGTCTGTCTGTCTGTGCATGTGTGTGTGTGTGTCAGTGTGTCTATGTATCTGTGTGTGTGTGTCTGTGCGTGTGTGTGTCTATCTGTCTATGTGTTCGTGCTTGTCTGTCTATGTGGCGGTGGCGTTCTCTGTGTGTGTTTGAGAGCTCTGTGTTTGTACGGCTGTGTGTCGCTGGTGTGTTGCGTTTGGTATCTGTGTGTGTGTCGTGTGTGTCTCGTGTGTGTGTGTGTGGTCTCTCACCGTGACCCAGCTGATCTGGGCCCCCAGGTCTCTGAAGTAGAAGGTAGCTGTGGTTCCCACAGGCAGGTGCTGCAGCACATCCTCGTCCTTCAAAGATTTTCCCTCTGCACAATAAACCCATAACGCATCAGCTCATGCCAACTAACAGAAACCGTCATCTACTGTACAATGGTGCACCACGGAAATCTAACAGAAAGGTCTCCAACACATTCTATTTATAATAACTTGACCACAAGTACCATAATGTTTTGATTTTGCTGCTAATCTTAGCAAACAGAGACCTACAGCACAGACAACGTATATAATCTTAAAGAAATAGCAGGAACTTCACAGCATCAATCTCTTATGCTGTCAAAAGATCATGTCCAGATAATGGACTCATATTAAACAAATTTTAATACGTACTGGGATCCAAACGAATGGATTGCCGGGCCGGGTACCACTGAGGGTCTGAAACAAACACATGAAATACAAGAAAACAATTACAGTACTGTAATGCACACATTTTAAACATACACGTTTGTTCAAATGTTTTGGTAAGGTATTTTTTGTATTTTTGAAAAATGTATTCTGCTCACAAGGCCTGAATTTATGGTATCGACACTACAGTTAAAAAAAAAAACAATACTGTGAAATATTATTACAATTTTAGCATCTCTACCAAAAAAAACAGACTGATATGAAATGGGGGGGGGGGGGGGGGGGATGACCCTTTGGAACGGTAGTGTACATATCAGGGTTTTTCAACTATTTGTGTACCCTTACAAACTTTCACTGTGACATTATTTCAAGGATAAGCAAAGCACATGTTCACAGTGTATCTAAATAATAATACATGATTTTGAATCAATTAGGCTCTTAAAAAACTTAAAACATATCAAATAACACTAGCTTCATTAGCCGAGGGAAGATCAGAGACTCATTATATCTCACGACTCTTGTGCGAAACTGGACTTGATTCCCGATAGTGGCATTGGGATAAACCTGCCAATCAACCAAACACCAGTTTAGAGGCATGTGTGTGTGTGTGTGTGTGGGGGTGTGTGTGTGTGTGGGTGGAAATGATGGATTAAATTAGTACAACCCCAGACGATGTTGGCTTTCGTACAGCAGCATGCGATGAGAGAGACACCAAAATATACCATAACAAACAAAACCCCACCAACACAAACACAGCCAACGACCAGACTCCCAAAAGACTAGAGGTCCCCCGAAACAGCCAGGGATTTTAGAAATCTGCAGCTTATACAAAAAATCTCAAGAAATGTCTTTATCTGTATGATTATGCGTTTTCTTTCAGTAGAATGTAGCAAAATAAACCTGTATGTGAGAGCAACGAAAGAGCAATAGAAACAACTGAAATCAGTGCCGTAAACACATTACGGTAAGGAAAACCAGTTACGATTATGATTATTGCTCTCTGTAATAATTCAACCACCTAATGAATTATGAACACCAAAACAGAGCTGTGACTCTTAATATGCTTAGCAAGCATTTCATCATAAAAACAATAAAAATGTGACTACTTACCTATTAAAAAAGAAGAACAACACTACAAAATGCCAAAGATCCATCATACAAAGAACAGCAATTAATCACAGAGCGATAGATTTCGAAGCAGAAAAGGTCGGAAATAGGTATTTGCAGTAAAAGACTCCGTAATAATCTGAGGGTTCTACTCTCCTTTGAATTTTACTTGGTTATTTCCTTGTTATATTGAATTTGACGAAGTTGGGCTATCATAAATAACAACTTTACTGATGCAATACACCTGAAGCCCCGTGAAATAAACGCAACTAAGGGCATGTTGCTCGACCGTGGACAAATAAGTGATAGCTACTTGCTTTCCACACATGCACGTCACCACAAGGGAGAGCACCAGTGAGGGGCGTGCTCGATTTTTTAGTTATCGGTATCGGCGCTGATAATGAAAAGTTAAGCGGCCGATTATCATTAAGAGCCGAGAAAGAAGGCATATTCCTAAGAGAACACTTCAGAATGAGCGAGGGAAGGGGGGCATTTGAATAGAATTTGGTGCAAATTGTAAGTTGTAATATTGTGTATTTGATGTAAAGATAGGAGTATGTAATAAAGAATGAGTTTGGTTAAGTTAGAAAGAGGCGTTCAGGTTTAAGGTGATAAGTGATTTAGAACTCAAGCACGAGCTAAAAACAGAAGTGCACAACAATTAAGAAACCAGGGGAGGGAAGGAGGCGAGGCACAGGCGAACAGGAGGAGTGCGCGGGGAGGCGCTGGGGCGCTGAGCGGAGTGGCGCGGGCTAGTGATGAGTGGAAGAAGAAGGACACTGGCACGCAACGCCGCGCCGTTACAGCTACGGCACGTTGTGTGAGTTTAATGAGAGTTGGAAAAGGAGGAGAAGGAGAAGAAAGGGGGTGAAAAATAAGGGGGGGGGGGAGGGGAGGAGGAGGAGGGAAGAGGAGGTGGGGAAGGGGGGATGGGAGAAAGAGCAGAAGGAAGGAGAGAAAAGAAAAAAAAGGAGATGAAAAAAGGAGGAAGGCAGAGGAGAAAGAAATGAAAAAAAAAAGGGAAAAAGGGGGTAAAGAAAAAGGGGGGAAGAGAGGTGAGGGGAGAATTTAGGAAGAGAAGGGGGAGTGAAGGGAAGGGAGTTAAAGAAGTGAAAGAAAAAAGACAGTGGTGTTTACAAGTGATGGAAGACGTAAGCTGCAGCAAGAGCAGCAAATGGCTTGCTAATGTGATTGCTATTAAAACGCGCGAGGCGGGCGGCCGGGGCCTGCCGCGGCGCTGGTGCGGGCTTCCCCGACGTGGCGGTGTGGCCCCCGTGCCGCTGTGCCGCCCCGTTTTCGGCCGGTCATGTGCTATGAGGGTCCCCTCGCCCGTGGCGGCCCGCGCGCGGTGCGCTTACGCGGCGGCCGAAGTCGTCAAGAAGCGTGAGTGTGTGGGTAGTAATTGTTACATTTTTCCAAAATCACTGATACCTTATTTAACGCAAAATTCACCACTGTTATTTTTATCTTATATTTTCATCAAAACCTAATATAAGCGTTTTGTTTTATTAATTAAAATGCAATTTTAATTATGTCACGTGCAGATTGTGCCTTTCTGTTGTAGTTATCTGTGGATTTGATAGATTTTGATTCTCTTACACGTGAGTGTAATCGATGCCAGTGACGTGTTTGTGCACGTCGGAGTATTATTTAGGTTGTAAGAACTTTATGACTATACTTCGTCTAAATATTTTGTGCTTCGTCATGTGGGAGATAGTAAAAAATATTTTAAATAACCGCCTTACAACCCAGTCTTTGGTTCAACACTAGGCATTGATTATTGTGGAGGCAGGGGGTATGGTGTTGGGACTGGAGATTGGTCAAATGGATCAATTTGTCGCTTGTAATGATGAGACCTTTGTATGGTAAATACGAGGGCTGCTCTAAAAAAAAGTATTATAACACATTTTTGGGATTATAATTTTATCGGCCAAACAGTAGTCGGTTATCGGTGCTCTTCAAAAATATTTAAGAAAATAATAAATAAAGAACATCGCGGTGTATCGGGTTATCTGGAGCCATAAAATTTCATATTGAGGTGACGACTCCTTAATTTATATTAATAGCAGTTGCGAGCCGATAATACTTTCCCTACAAAACCTTTCAATCTTCAGTTTGTTTTGGAGATGCTATAGGCTACTGTCCCCTCTAGGATATTCTCCTTATGGGGCCCTCCAGAACGTCACATCAAGGCTGCCATTTCCTCGCTCCCGTCCCCCGCCTGTCATGACAGACCTACCCTCAGCCAAGAGTTTAGGAGTGATTTAATTCACAGGGGACAGCACGGAGGAGGTCCCGCGGACCCCTATCCTCCCCCCCTACCACCCCCCCACACCCCCCCGGGAGGACAATCCGCAGCCGGACGCCGCCCGCTCCTGGCACTTCTCCAGGCTTCATTACTTAGACCACCTCCTTAAAGGAGAACGACCTCGAGCCGGCCAGACGGCTCCCACACAGCCATGAGTTCTATAGACTAGCAGTCATAGTAAAGGAGAGGATAACGTGTTATATTCTCGCGTGAGAGGACTTTGTACAGTGCGGGAAGGGGAAGAAAACGCCGGAAATAACGCAAGAAAAAAAAAAAAGGAAAAATAGCGGTCGCACACTCTTAAACATAAAAAAGAAAAAGAAATCAAAAGCGTGTTTTTGTTTGCATTCACTTCCTTTGAAAGTGTTGCCAAAGAGTAATTAACGAGGCGAAGTCGACACTCGAACCTTGAAGTTAAATGGTTTACTATACACATGCAGTTTCAGAGTTTGCTACTGGGACGCGTCCGTCTTCTGTGAGAAGTATCCTGTAAAAGGAATCGTTTGATACCAACATTGATTACTTTGCATGCGGGTTTTACATTTGAAAAAAATAAATTTTCTATTTGTTTATTGCAAATTCTTACTTTAATGGGCGAATTTAGCTTTTAAATCTTGCAGTTCATGATACTGGATTGTCTGCTGCAGCACGATCGGCAGCACGAATGATTAACGGAGACAGAGACGAAACTGCGAAGAAAAAGCACTTTAGATAACAAAACTTCATTTTTTTATAAAAAACATGCAGTTCTCGAAAGGAAACAGTAGTGACTGCGATGGTGCTTGTGTAAGTGTGTTAAATAACAGCAACTTATTTGATTGCACCAGCGTGCGTGAGGATGCCGAAGATGATAAGAATACATTTCTAATTTTCATTTAGTTCAAGTCAAAGAAGGATTCAAATTATGTTAGCCCCTAGTACATAGATCTACAGCTCTCATTAGACTAATCAAAACGGTTACATCTCCAATTACTGGAAAACTGTAACCCATATAAAATCACACAACAACAGCTAGAAGGGAGTCTGTGGAACCAGAATTATTAGTAGATATATAGTTAAACTAATTTAAATGAGATAATAACAACTCAGTTTACTAGGACTCCTCACTTTAGAAAGTACCCTTTAATACAAGTTAAAATTAAATTAAAGTTTAAAACTTAAATTAAAAGTTTAATCGTTATAGCAGAAGAGACGCTTATCCACAATCTTGTCGGAACTTTGCCGAAGTGCAGTCAGGGCATACATTCTGTTCACGCGGATATACCCGGTAGGGGTGGTTCCCGGGGGACTCCTGACACCCATTGACTTTGTCGCTGTCAATCGCAATGCTCTAACCACAGGCATCAATATAATATTCATACTATTTTAGTAGACCTATCTGAGCACATCAACAAGCACTATCTATATAATACATAAATTAAGCTATTAATCTGACATTGCATTTTAATAAGCAAAAATGTACACTAAGTCAAATCTTGAAGTGGATCAAAAAGGCTATTCAAAGTTGCCTACTAAATCCTCTAAACCATGGGTTCTGTCTGTAGGACAACCCCTGTGAGGAGCTTTTTTGATTGCCACTTCAAATGGTTGACTCTTGCAGTTATTCACTGTCTGGATGGCCCAAAGGATCCACTTTCACCTAAGTATGTATTTAATTCAATAAAGTATGAGTACTTCCAAATTATTAATAAAAATAAAAAACTGACCCCAAAAAGCACAGTAGGTTAGAAAAAACATAAAAAAACAGAAAAGCTCCTTTTTTTAAATAACAAAAAAAAAGACTTAGATTATATGAATGATACTAAACTAAACACTGCTGCTGTGCATCACAAATAAACTTTTCACCAGAACAGACATCCCATGACTTTTAATTAAATGAAGTGCATGTGGTTGCATATATATCCGCGAACGCCTTTGGGGAGAAAAATGCAGTGTTTAAAACGGTTTAGATGATTTAGAGTCCGAAGTAATGCATAGAGTGAAAATGAAGGTAAAAATGTTTCCTACCTTGTCCAGGAAGCAGAGCTTGTCCTTCGTCTTGGCGTCCAGAATCTCCACCTCGAAAAAGACCACAGCTTTCTTAGTCTTTTTAGTGGGTTTGCGTTTGGCAGGAGTTTTAGCGGCTAGTGGGGGGTCCGGGTGCTGCTACCACGGCTCCGTTCTGAGCCTTTTTGGGCTGCGTGGCCTCTAAAGCCAAGGTATCCATATTGTCTATTTTTTTGTCCACTTTCTCTGAGTTAACTTCTTTCCTCTCTTAGTCCCTCTCTCACCTCCGAAAACGAGTGTGGGACGGGAGCTTCACTGTCAGCTGTGGAAATAAATCACTCTGTCTGTGCCCCCACCCCTCTCTCTCTCTCTCTCTCACTTTCTTCTTTAACTCGACCCTCCCATGTCTGTGTTGTCACCCTCTTGTTCATCGACACATTCGGCCCCCGACCCCCTAAAAACACATGCAATCAAATCAACAAAACTTGTACCGCTTTCTCTCACTCACATTAACTTTATTCTCTTTTTTTCTCTTTTTCTTCTGAACCTCCAGAGGAAACGTGACCCCTCCCCAGTCCTCCCAGTATGTGCTAATTATAACTGGCCTTATGGATGCACACATGCACACACACACACACACAAACACACCAAACAAAACGTAACAGAGTCCAGTCTATCCTCACTAGAGAAACACATATTTGCACAACCCAACTACATAAAATACAGAGTGACTTTACAGAATTTAATTGCACACCCTTAAGCTGGGGGAATCTGCCATAAAGTACAAATTATCTCAAAAACAAAAACCTGGGAGTGAGCAGGCACATACTACATATACACAGTGTTGGGGAAGTTACTTTGAAATTGTAAGGCATTACAATATTGCGTGACTCGTACTTACGTTACTTAGTTACTTTTTATGGCAAGCCCTGTCCTATAATCTGGACAGGGCTTGCTTGTTTGTTTAAAAAAAAAAAAAAAAAAAAAAGTAGTTATATTTGGAAAATAGAAAAGCCTTTTCACACCAGAAGTGAAATGAATACGCCTCAGACTGAAGGGAAAGTACATTTACATCTGTACAGTAGAATGCAGAAGAAGAAATTTCAACACACTTCAGCAATTAAAACGTACGGTGAACTGGATCATCGAAGGTCAGACAGAAGCAAATAGAATGGGAATAAATACAAAAAGGATATTTGTGTTGTTTAACATTTAATTTTTGCAGGTTTGCGTCCTATTCTGAGTTGCATTATTTTTATTCATTTTGAGAATCTGTGTGTGTTTTTTTTTGTGAATGAGATGAATTAATGCATATTCATATATATTTTAGAACTACAGTAACATCTTCTGATTTCTCTCAGCATGGGGACAGCAGAGCTGCCAATCAATACATTGGAAAAAAAAAGTAACTTGCGTACTTATTTGAAAAAGTAACTCAGATGTTTTGTTGTAAATTTAAAAGTAATGCGTTACTTCACTAGTTACTTAAAAAGTAATCTGATTACGTAACTCGCGTTATTTGTAATGAGTTACCCCCAACACTGCGCATATATACATAACACAACCACACACACATACATATACAGTGGGTACGGAAAGTATCCAGACCCCCTTAAAATTCTCACTCTTTGTTATATTGCAGCCACTTGATAAAATCATTTAAGTTAATTTTTTTCACTCATGTCACACAGCACCCCATATTGACAGAAAAACTTAGAATTGTTGACATTTTTGCAGATTTTTTAAAGAAAAACTGAAATATCACATGGTATAAGTATTCAGACCAAAGCGTACCGCAAAGTGTGCTCGACTGAAAGTATTTAGTAGAAGAACCCTTTTGATCTAATACAGCCATGAGTCCTTTTTGGGAAAGATGCAACAAGTTCTTCACACCTGGATTTGGGGATCCTCTACCATTCCTCCTTGCAGATCCTCTCCAGTTCTTTCAGGTTGGATGGTAAACGTTGGTGGACAGCCATTTCTAGGTCTCTCCAGAGATGCTCAATTGGGTTAAAGTCAGGGCTCTGGCTGGGCCATTCAAAAACAGTCACAGAGATGTTGTGAAGCCACTCCTTCGTTATTTTAGTGTGCTTAGGGTCATTGTCTTGTTGGAAGGTAAAACTTCGTCCAGTCTGAGGTCCTGAGCACTCTGGAGAAGGGTTTTCGTCCAGGATATCCCTGTACTTGACCGCATTCATCTCTCCCGGATTGCAACCAGTCGTCCTGTCCCTGCAGCTGGAAAACACCCCACAGCATGATGCTGCCACCACTATGCTTCACTGTTGGGACTGTATTGGACCCAGGTGATGAGAATTGCCTGGTTTTCTCCACACATACCGCTTAGAATTAGGCCAAAAAGTTCTATCTTGGTCTCATCAGACAAGATAATCTTATTTATAACCATCTTGGAGTCCTTAGGTGTTTTTTAGCAAACTCCATGCGGGGGTTTCATGTGTCTTGCACTGAGGAGAGGCTTCCGTCGGGCCACTCTGCCATAAAGCCCCGACTGGTGGAGGGCGGCAGTGATGGTTGACTTTCTACAACTATCTCCCATCTCCCGACTGCATCTCTGAAGCTCAGCCACAGTGATCTTTGGGTTATTCTTTACCTCTCTCACCAAGGCTCTACTCCCCCGATAGCTCAGTTTGGCCGGAACGCCAAGCTATAGGAAGGGTTATGGTCGTCCAAACGTCCGCAAGCACTCGTCGGAAAATGTAACGCCCCTTACCATAATAAAAAGCTTCATCTTTCAAAATAAATGTAAAACAGTAAATAATGTCATTAGTTTTACCATCAGTTCAAGCTCGAAAGGGGAACAGAGTCGCGTGACAGACACAGTGATGAAGCTGTATGTGTTTGCAGTACACAAGCCACAATTAAGAAAGCTGACTCCACTGTGATCTCTCTCTCTCATCTCTCTCTCCTCGTCACACCACAACGGAGGGGGTGCGCCAGTCCGCGCGCACACAAACACACACACACAAACACACCATGATGCGCAAAAACTCCGCATTTGAACAGTCAATAAAAAATACTTAAACTAATAACAAAACAAAACAGTAGCTGATTCAGAAGCGCCCAGATTGTCATAGCAAAGTCAGAATGACATCCTCTCCTAGACCTTAACGAACCAGTGGAGATAAAATGCATTGCTGTTCGGTTGTAAGTGATCTTAAAGATTCCTAATGCATCTACTTTCGGAAGGCCAAAAAAAAGTACTTTTGCTTTCGCCTAGAAACACACAGCATCTCCCTGACATGCTGCTTTAACACTAACTGCGGTTACTGAAACCATGCTTTCTTTCTTTGCGTGAACATTTGGGCGCATTATGCAAATATTTCCACATAGTGAGGTAGTTATGTGGGGGCGTGTTAGAATGAGCCATTTTAGGGGGGCATGGCAGAGTCTTACATTTGATAAAGAATATCTCTTTGGTTTGAGAATTTAGTCTTTGCAACTTCAGGGATCTCTATCGAAATGCACCATCAGCTGGTAAAAACATCCAAGCCAAAGAGAAAGGAAAACTTGAAATCGCACCACCCAATCTGACAGCTTTAATGGTAGTGTAAAACAAGAACCATGTTTTAACCTGTTAGAAGACAAGCTGCTGTTCTCAGCAAGCGTGTTATGGTGCATTTCCTTACAAAATGCTAATTAAACTCTGCTACCCCGCTCCTCTATTCCGAGCCGCTACTCTGAGATACGGTAAACTTAGCGCATTCATCTTGAAACACTTGCTAACTAGAACATTATTAGGAAAGGCGATTTGCAAAATTCATTAAAAAAATGTAGGTGAGGCTGGATCAAGAAGGATTTGTGCGAACATAGAGATTTAGGTAGATCGTGGGCGCATTCCCTTCAGAAACAAAGGTAATCCACTGCGTCTTCAGCGGCTCAAATGTCGGGAGTAAACGACGACTGCTATATTCATTATTACATCAAACAACAAAACACATCAATCGCTTAATTGGAGACATTCTTGTCTACTCCAGTGCACGGGAGAGGGTGAACCAATGGCGGTATGGGATTTTTAGACAGTCATCAGGGCGGCGTCAGGTAAAACAGCAGGTCAACAAAACAATCGCCATGGGGAGGGTCTGGTGTCTGTTGGATGTCACACAGCCCAGAACTGGAGAAGCGGGCTTAATTAACCAAGGGGTATGATTTATCAATATTAAAAAAAGAAAACATGGGAGTTGGATTTTACCATTACTAGGGTGGTGGTACACACATGCCAAGACACAGTCCAGTTCAAACAACATGTCAAGGGAAGTTGCATTCCGTGACCCTTTAATCATGATTTTTGGCATTCAACAGTACAGTGGTAATTGAGAGCTGAAGTTAACATTTATTAGAGCTTTAAAAAATGTTAACAACTTCTAATTTAAGGAACTAAAACAATCTTGCCACTAAAACCATTATAATAAAGTCATATTTAGCTACTGTACCTTCAGCAAGTAGGAAATCAAATATCAGACAAGGAAAATTGAAGTTATCAAACACTAACTTCTAGAATAAATATAGATGAATCAGTTGTAGAAGCGCTACAACAAAGTTGTTGATTTCTCTTTGTTCCTTTGTTCTTGATGAAAGATGTCACCGAAAGAGGTATTAGGTTTTTTGACTGTTTTGGCTGTGCTGTTACTTTGCTGTTTACTCAAACTCTAGTACTATGTCAGTGAACTCACAATTATAGCTTCATTATAAATGAACATTATTTTGATATTATATGTGTAGTATTATATGTGTAGAACGGTTTATTAAACTGATATTATATGTTAAATTATCAAATGTTTACTCACCAGGGTAGCAAGTTCTTCTGCTCTTCTGGCAATTAGCAGCACAAAAAGCCCATCAGGTTTTGTC
>JADLZN010006054.1:0-24071 GCA_018155175.1 Sinocyclocheilus anophthalmus
GCAAAGGGCTGTATGTTTTTTTTTTTCACACACAGAAATTTAATTTTGCCAATAAAGCCTTTACTGCAGCAATTCTGTCACTTTTCTTTTACATTCCATAAAGTACTGATGACTCCTTCACTACGCTGTACACATACGATCTAAAATGAATCCACATATTTACACACACACACAAAAAATGTAGAGTTCAGCTGACTGAATTATTATTATTTTTTTTTTTATGGATCTCATATTGTATGTTCTATACAGGTCGAACTGAGACATGACAAGTAATGCAGTTTTTGTAATGCTATTAATTGTTATCATTTTGACATACGATCGACTATATGTTCCTATTGGATTGAAAACCTGTGCCAAGGTTTTGACTGAATGACTCGATCTTGAATCGGGTTTGCTGTGTTTTGATAGAGTTATTATATGTAGAAAAAGGTATTTAGCATTTTGAAATGTAGAGTTTGTATTTATTTAACAAAATGCGGTTTTGGCCAGAAAATTAACTATTTGGCTAATTGTGAGATGTAGGTGTGTTGCTGTGTTAAGAGTTTAGAAAAAATACTTTAAGTATTGGTAAACGCTTGGTAGCAATTGAAAAAAACTGTAAATGAAATGGATGGAAAACACATCTTTGTGAGGAAACTAAATTACCGGTGTCTTGTTCATCATATGTAGGCCTAGTATGTTTATATATAAAAGCAACAGAATGTAAATTACATTCAATTTATTAGTAAGAGCGCATGAGCGTGAATCATGTATCATCTGTCTGTGATCTTGTGTCTAATGCATTGATTTGAGATGCTGCTGTGACTGTGTACAATGTCAGTCATATTACTTTTGATTACATAGCATCTGGTACGAGTCATGATATTTGCTATGCAATTAATTTGATTGTTGGTTTGAAATAGCCTTCAAATGGATGTGGTTTCCAGGTGTTTTCATGGATGCAGCTTTGTGATGCTCCCCCTGCGATTCAGCTGTATTCCTTACTGAGTTTATATATTCCCCAAATGGAGTCTTGTGCAAAGAAAGGGGTATATTTTTTCTGAACACTATACGTTTAACTGTTTAATTGATTTGTAGGGCTACTCCGTATTTTCCTTTCTTTAAATTCAGCTATGTGCGATCCCAAGCACATTTATGTGTCTGATTTTGTTTGGGCTCAAAACATGAAATGCACAGGGTTTGAAACTGAGAGAGAGAGAAGAGAGAGAGAGAGAGAGAGAGGAGAGAGAGAGAGAGATCTGCCATAAAGTTATTTGTCTGTTTGTTTTTAAAAATGAGTCTGAAATAAAACAATTGGCTGTGTTTAAAGAACTTAGAACTTTATCCGCAAATAAATGTCTACATTTCTAAATGATTATTTATGGAAGTATTCATTTAAGTGGATTCCCTGCAGAGATGTTTACTGTAGCATTGCTTTTCATTTCAAGTGGGTTCAATTTTGAGCAGAAATGGTAAGTATGCCGTATTAAATGCAGCCTGTACTTTTTTAAAGAGTGCATACACAGGTGTTGTTAACATTAATGTTTCAAGAAAAAATTTACTTCCAAAAAATGCAGCTCATGTATTTCTTATTTCCCAATAAATGTTTATATATCAGCGGGTTTTCCCCTAGCCATATTTAGGGGGCGCGCCCCCCCCCCCCCCCCCCCGCCCGCCCCCCTTGAAACTCAGTTAATTTTCTCTATAGCGCCAGATCACAACAGAATTCATTTAAAGTTACCTTTCTTATAGAACATGTCTATACCTTGTTCTTTCATTAAGCAAACTAAATAGCCTTATGTTATTTATCTTATTTACACGACGGCATGTCATTTCAGTCTCTACGTTATGGTCGCGCTCTCTGTATCACGCACAGCGGAGTTCCGCCCGATGCGCTCGCTCACACACACACACACACACACACACACACCACACACACACACACACACAAGTGAGCCCACTCCCACTAGTATTTGTAAATATTAAGCCGCAAAACGATTCATATCAATATGAATTCTGCGTGTCTCTGTGTTAATGAATGGCGCAGACGCGCGGTTTTGTGTAGTACTCGTACTGAAGCGCTCGTGACGCTTCCGGTGATATTAACGTCTGCCGTCTCACTAATGAGGACATAAATACATGAACAACATCTCCAGAACTGCTCTGAGAGTCACTTCATCAGCATTTGACCGTTTCATTTCAGTAAAACTATCATCATGTCATACACACACAGAAATGTAATGGTATTCACGGCAACCCGTCAAAATAAACGTTCGGTTTAACTTGAGGGCATTGGCAGAAATATATTACTATTGTTGAGTAGAATGTATGTAACAGACTGCTACTAAAATTATTAAAACCTTATTTAAGGAATAAGCATTCAATATTTCGTCAATGTTTTAATTGTAATATTAAATGACCTTTATTTTCCAAAAAAATTAATTTGTTTAATTTTCATTACTTAAAAGATAGATTAAATGAATGTTTTATGCCTTAAAACAAAATGTAAATACACAACACAGAATTTCTGAGCAAAAAATCATAAGGCTATTGTAAGAATAAATGAAACTTGTTTTATGCTTTCAAATAATTAGACATGCTAAAACAGAATTTGGTAACAATAAAACATAAGGTTGGACAAATAAAACATCAACAAACAACAAATACAATTAGCAGCTATATGCACTTTTTTTTTTTTGCAAAAACATTAAATTAACATTAACATGAATCCTTAATAATAATAATAAATCACTTGTGTGTATATATATGTACAATGTATACACAATGTGATTTCCGTTTGTGATCATGTGATCTTCGGTTAGGAGATCTTGTGATGCTTTTTAAAGCAAAGTTGGGGTTGATTTCGACTTTACATACAAACATAAGTAGAATAGGTTGATTCAATTTGTCTTTATTTTGATGTTATACAAAATATTTTTGTCAGTGATAGAATATGATTTAAGACGGTTAAGCAAGTTTAGTTTGAAAACATTTAATAGTAAATAAGACACAATTAGACAATATTTGAATAAAATAATAAGAAAAAGAATAAATATTTATTTGCAACAACTGATGGAGTACTGAATGCTGCACGCACGCGCAGCGTTGTCAAGGTAACATTTGGTCAGTCATTCCCGTCGCCAAGGGAGTTCCAAACGCTTATACGAGACAGTAATACCCTGCACCCTTCAAAGAACACACTTTAAGGGCTCTACCCTTCGAAGGGAGTAGGGCATAGGGTTGCTCACTTCTGTTTGGAAGTCGCCGCATGTCTCTTGTATCACCGCGGAGGCGCGGACGCGCTCTCTCGTTTCATTCAAATGCAGCTTGCGCCTCAGTTTTTGATTGTATTGAAAATGAAATCAGAGGAATTTAGTATTAATACTACTATAATTTTGCTGTAGTGATCATATTGTCCTGACGATTGTTTTGTACACTGTTCATAATGGATTTATAAGATTTCAAAACATTAATCTCAATTCAATATTTCATATCCCCGTATTTATATATTATTTTAGGTAAACAAAAAAAATCTTTAAAAACGTTAACTTTGAATATACAATACATTATCCCTTAAATGTCGACCTGATAGTTTGAACGTTCGTTCGTCTTGGCTCAAAGCCACTTGCTGAGAACTTTTCTTCGCGGAAGCTTTGCGTTAAACAAGTGAGATAACAAAATATTTAATCTCTAATCAATATTTTTTGTCCAATTATTTGCCCAGTTAGTTTTGGTATTGAGGTAAAAGTTACCTTGCATTCGCTATATAACAGTGAGTGGTGGTCACGAAGATGACTGAGCAAATTGGATGGGTTTCCCCCTTTTGCAGCGACTTTCTTCTTACAAGATCAGCAGACAGGGTGACCGTCCTCGATTAAATTGCCTTCAGGACTCTTGTAAAAGCCAAAATACATGGACAAAGGCAAGGCATCCGGCTATCTGTAGCTGAATAAAATGCAGATTGAGACGTTTTACCTGATGAACCATCAATACAATATTTTTCAATATATTGTTTATGTCATTAAATGTTCTCTTTGTCTGACGACAGGTTTTTAAACAGACAGACATCACAAAACTGTATCGCATGCGTGCTACTTTGGTAAACTAATTCATTGCACAGACCGATTTTTTCATAGCACATGCAACATATATGTTGCACAACCCTGGCAATTTAATCTATTTCTCACTAGAAACCAGGGGCAGACTGGCCATCTGGATGTTCTGGAGAAGTCCAGAACGGCCGTCGGCTTGCTGGTTCATCATCAAAGAAAAAGTGTCAGATTACGTGACATTGACGGTCGAAAAACAAAAGGGGGCTCTAATGCAATCTATTTTTGTTTATAAGAAACCGAAACTGACGCAAAGGAGAGTGGGCTCGTGATGGCAAGCAAAATGCGTGAAGATAAAGGTGTTTGGGAGAAGCTAAAAGGAAAAAAAAGCGAACGGATACATCAGGTTACCTTGCCCGCCTCTCTCACTATATATACACAGCATGTAGCCTATAGCACTATAGTAAAATCCCAGGACAACCCTAGTCTGAGCGTCCACTGCTATTTATCACTCTGCATTGTCTGGCACAAATATTCCATTCATTCATAAAGAAACAGCAGCGATTCTACAACGGGTTTGCTTTGAGAGCTATTGAGTTTAGAATATAAGTAAAATGAGGAGCCTATAAAGTGGTGCTTAAGTCCTGATTATCTGACACACACACACCACACACACAAATGAATACTCAAACTGAAGAATTCTGTAGTTTCAGGTTTCTAGATTTTATGTGTATTATGTCATATACATTTTTGCTTCCTGCTGTTTTTATGTAGATTTCAAGTATTTAAAGGGGCCATATGATGCAATTTCAAATTTTCCTTTCTCTTTGGAGTGTTACAAGCTGTTTGTGAATAAGTAAGATCCCTAAAGTTGCAAAGACTAAAGTCTAAACCCAAAGAGATATTCTTTATAAAGTTAAGCGTTAACCACGCCTACCTAAAACGGCTCTTTCTAACACGCCCCCGCATGTCTACGTCCCTGTGTGGGAAGATTTGCATAACAAGTTCAACCTAAATATTCAGATGTGTGCAGCGCATTTTATGGAGGACTGTTTCCTGAACCTGCAGAGTAGCCTACAATGTGTCGGTGCACAAAGGCTGTTTCTATAAAGTGGGGCAGTTCCAACTTTGCAAGGACAGTCTGGCGCTTCTGACTCACAGCCTGTAAGTATGTTTTTTATATTTAAAGAATTTGCCACTGATGATTCAAACGCGAGTTTTGAGCAGTGTAGAGTAGCGCTTGTTGTTTGTCGTTTCTCCAATCACAAATGCAGACATGGTTTTATGCTTACGCGGCGCAATATACGCAACGCAACGCGTAAAATGACAGTATAAGTCATTATAATCAGTAATTATGTCCCCAATGGATGCAACAAATGCCTCGTTTGTAATGGGTTTTATTGGTGTTGTCTCATCGCACCTGGACACGGCATCACAGTATGGTGAGGGGCGTAACATTTCCGCCACACGCTTGAGGTATTCGGCTAATCACAACACACTGGATAGCTGGCCAATCAGAGCACACCTCGCTTTTCAGAACGATGACCTTCATAAAAATCGACGCGTTTCAGAAAGGCAGGGCATTGAGGAGCAACAATAATGTACATTATGTGGGAAATAATGTGTTTTTTGAACCTTAAACCGTATAAACACATTGCATTACACCAAAAATACACAACATAATGTTCTTTTCAGCAAGTCATATGACCCCTTTAAGTTCATATAATAATACATTTATTTCAATACCCTGCTGAAAAAAACAACAACAATAGAAACCATCAATAGAATTTGTAATGGTTTTACTGGTTATAATGGAAATTGTATTAGTTTTAATGGAAATTGTAATTGACCCTATTGGTCTCTACTGGTATTTGGTTGCCTATTATTGGGTCGCCATGGGTTTTGTGATGTAATTTGCCATAAATGCAATACATTGATTGCTGTAATATTGTGAGATAGTAGCGGCTGTTTGTAGTTGTGGTGGGTAGGCCTGTCACAATAATCAATATATTGACTTATCACGCAATATATGTACATGACCTCAATAGTTTTTGGGGGGGGGGGGGGGGGAAGGCGCATATGTCGCCCACCCATTATATATACTTTAAAATTAATGTCACCATGTTTTTTACATTCCACTTGCGCCTGTGTTTTATGCAGCTTCTCGTACATAACGTGTAGTCATGAGGTGCTAGTTCAAATTTAAAAAAATGCTTCTACAATAAAAGTTTCATCTGCAGATATGGTCTTGTTTAGGGATCTGTGCCTTTGTGCATACGGACATCTGACTGCTAAGTAGTGATTGTGTTTCTCAGGAATAGTGTGCAACCTTAATTTACAGAGAAAAGAAGGTCAGGGAAAAATCTGTTGATGGAAAAATCTCCATACAAGTTATTTGTGCATTTTTATTTTTTTACATGTTACCTTTGCACTTTTTGTTAGAAAATGTTTATTTACTATTTATTCAAGGTATTTGGAAAAGGTATTTAAGGTATCTAATATTTTGATACTTAATTTCCATGTTCTTAATATTCTTAAAAATTAAAAGTTTGTTGTCATTTGGAAGTGTGTAGGCCTTCTTGCGTTATTATGCTGTTACATTATGATTATATATTCAGTGGCATAAAATGGTCTTTAAAATGACAATAATATCGCTTATCGCAATTATTTCTGGGGCAATATATCGCACAACAAAAAGTTGTTACCGTGACAGGCCTAGTGGTGGGCCTATTTGGGAGAAAATCCAGGGCCGTTTTTTACTCCCAGTCCGTCTCTGCTGGAAACTCATCCTTCATTTCTCTCAACTCTCATTCACATTTATGTATATTCTAATACAGCACATTATAATTGATCTCAAAAGTCCTTCATATGTGCCGTTTTGCAGTTGTCGCAGTGGCCACCATGTTAGTGCATGAAAGAGAATTAAGAGGGCCTGATCATTCTGCTTTTAAGAAGCTGCATGGTGCAATCTGTTTGCTCTGCATGCTAGTTAGTCAATGACCAAAGCTGTCGATCAAGCAATGGCCAACCTGGCTAGAGTTAATGGAGATCAAGGATGCTCACAAGACAGCCTTCTTTGACTCCCCAGTATTCTCTACAGGTCTGTTTGGCCCTGCGGTGGGTGACTTCACTGAGCGCTAACAATGACCTGGAAGTCGTCGCAGGCACATGCACGGCTTCCTGTTGTGACAGTCTAGCTCAGCTGCTGCAATTCACCAGAGGGCCTCATTGACTCAGCAGCCTATCAAGCCAACATCAATGACTGCTCAGCCTCAACCTAAAGCAGAGCTTAAGTTCTGTCTCAGCCTAAGCACTCCTGATGCATAAGGGGTAAAGAAGGGAAGGCTGTGTCCCACTGCGGCAAGTGAGTGAGTGAGTGAGTGAAGGGACATGTGGCCAAGTATGGTTACCCATACTAGGAATTAGTGCTCTGCATTTAACCCATCCTAAGTGCACACACACAGCAGTGAACACACACCCAGAGCAGTGGGCAGCCATTTATGTTGCGGCGCCCGGGGAGCAGTTGGGGGTTCGGTGCCTTGCTCAAGGGCACCTCAGTCGTGGTATTGAAGGTGGAACACCTACAATTCCTGCCGGACCGGAGACTCGAACTCGCAACCTTTGGGTTATGAGTCCGACTCTCTAACCATTAGGCCACGACTTCCCCAAGACCTCCTTCAGAGAAAGCTTGTATATACCTCCCAATCCCTGTCCAGATATGGTGTTGTGGAACTGTGTTATTGTCAATGCTGCATGGGTTCGCCACATTAGATGTGCTCAAACCCACGTAATCCATTGCTGCAGACAGAGTAATTTTTACTTCACTGTAGCGCGAGTGTCAGGCCCCTCACTGCTGAGGGCAGGCTTGGGAAGCCATACCAGGTATATCGAGTCGGGTCCTGCAAACAGTAGGATGAGGTTACTCACTCTTAATTTTGGCATCCCCAGACTGAGGTGTGGAGCCTTCTTGTTTGGCCCCTCAACGGGAGTCTTTACAGCTCCCCGCGAGAGTGACTAACACCGGGGCTAGAGCCCTGTCTATGAGATGCCTCTATCAGTGTTTTCTGACTCTGTAATGACTATTATGATTGCCATGAAGCCCCCATCCCCACACAGATGCATCAGACTGGTTTCTAAACTTAACTGCACAAAAAGATGAATAAATCAACATGAATGTACTAACATACATTACACATATTTCAAATCAACAACATAACAAATTAACTGCATAGCAAAAGGAAATATCATGACATAACTGTAATCAAACAATCAAAAGTAATATGACTGACATGTACACAGTCACACCACCATCTCAAATCAGTGCATCAGACACAAGATCACAGACAGATGAGACGTGATTCACGCTCATGCGCTCTTACTAATAAATTGAATGTCATTTACATTCTGTTGCTTTTACATAAAAATAGGCCTACATATGAAGAACAAGACACCCAAAGTACCCACAAAGATGTGTTTTCCATCCATTTTATTTATTACTTTATATATTTATTTTGTTTTATATCAACAATCACCTACCCAAACATATATTCACACATAATATTATATTACACATAATTTTATATTATACATTTAAAACCATGATATCAGAGATAAAAAAATAAAAATAAAATGTAAATGTCAGCCAAAGGTATGTTGTAGATTTAAAGGGTAAATGATGATGTATTTAAGCTTTCATCATTTACAGCTTAAAATACACAATTAAATAATAAGACAATAAGGCTTTCATTGAAAATATACAGACAGATGATATAGAAGCTTTAATGTTGGGTGGTGTGAAATAATATTTCATGCATGCTGTGCTTTAGGCAGTGGCAGATCTGATTTTTTAAAGGCAGGGGCCACAGTGGGGGGCCAAGTATAATGCACAATTATTTTTCATTATTCAATTGCTGCTGGCACTAGCAGTTTTCTGTAATGACACACTGGAGATTGAGTTAAAGGATGAAGAAGATGCAGGTTTAACTCCACACATTTCTTTGCCTTCCTAGAAGTTAGCGTTATGTTGTAAAAGTCAGCTAGCTCTAACAGATCTTTTTTTCTACAACGATTAAACTCCTCAGCCAAACAAAACTTACCTACATGAGGAAAATTAGATCCACAATCAGTTATTACCAGAACATGCATGGGACGAGCCCCCAATTGTTACGATCCCGTTTTGTAATGAATCTAGGGGAATTGAGGAATACGTAACAAAATGAAAGGAAAGTTCACATGGAGCCTCTCATCCCAGTCCCAGCCCTAAAGAACACTGCCAACCACTAAAAGATCCACTACAAATTTGATTTATTACATAAAGGAATAACAGAAACAAAGCAAAAAGGCTTCAGGAGGGGGCATAGCCAAAATAACAAACAAAACAGTATCTTACTCAATTTTAAATCTAACTTGCCTAACACAGGGAAAAATAAAAATAACATTTAGACAATAACACTTCCTTAACTACTTAACTTACCCCGAAACAGGAGAAAAATAATTAACAAAAGAAAAATGGCACCCTCCTCCCTACAAATTATAAAGTAGTCAATTTAACCAATATTAAATAAAGACCTAATTTTTTTTAAAGCAAAATTGAGAATTGAGTTTAACAGTCTAGGCAGGAGCACAGCAACAGTACACTAACTGGAACTCTAGCACAGATTTGACATTAAGTATCAATTAGCAAACACCAAAAACAACAACTAGCAGTGTCTGGCCTTGCAGAGAGAGGATGAGAGAGAGAGAGAGAGAGACACACATCACACTACAACTACCTGGGTTTGAAAATCACATCCACAGGAAACTTTAATCATGCTGTGAATGAACTGAGAGATAAAGCACGCAGGGCCTTCTACGCCATAAAACGGCAATGTCCTTTAGAGATCCCCATTAGAATTTGGCTGAAAATATTAGAATCAGTAATTGAGCCCATTGCCCTCTATGGCAGTGAGGTGTGGGGTCCACTGACAAATCCAAATCAAGATTTCACCAAATGGGAAAAACACCCAATTGAGACCCTGCATGCAGAACTCTGTAAAAAATATACTACACGTGCACCGGCACACAACAAATAACGCATGCAGGGCAGAATTAGGCAAATATCCTCTAATCATAAAGATACAAAAAGGGGCAATTAAATTCTGGAAACATCTGAAGCTCAGTGACCCCCAATCATATCATTATAAAGCCCTGCAATACCAAGAGATGAGCAAAGAAAGCAAGCCCTTCTCTCAGCTGATCCAGAGCTTCAGTCCTGATGCTTCACTAACATCTCCTGCTGCTCTGAATCACAGCATCAGAATCAGTCAGATCACTGCACAGATCAAACAGAACTACATCACTCACTGGCAAACCCAAACACAACAGCAGAGTAAAGTGCAATGCTATTTGGCCCTAAAGAGAGAGTACACTATGGCAGAGTATCTGTACACAGTGTCAGATAAGAAACTGAGAAGCACGTTGACCAGATACAGACTCAGCGGACACAAGCTGATGATAGAGACGGGCAGACACAGAAAAACATGGCTGCCACCGGAGCAGAGACTTGTGTTCACACTGTGATCTGAATCAGATGGAAACAGAACTGCACTTCCTAACAGAATGCCCCAAATACACAGATATACGGACAGTGTTCTATGATAAAATACAGCAGATCCATCAGACATTTCAAACTCTCTCAGACCAGGAGAAAGTGTTGTATCTGTTAGGAGAACAGAATAACTGCTGTGTGTTTGCTGCTCAATATGTGTCTGCCTGTCACCATAGAAGAGAAAACACTCACCCTGCCCTGATCTGATGTTTCCAGCACATCTACATTATATTACGCCAAATTACTCTATTATATTACTTAGATGTATATTTTGCTTCTGTAAATATGTCTAATCCCTTATTTTATTTACTTACATACATTAGTAATTCATTTTGCACTACATGCTTAATACTTTTTATATATTATTATTATTACTATTGTTGTTATTCTTTTTCTTTCTGTTAATACATGTGTACTATTTGTAAGCAGTCCATCTGCAATTGCTTTGGCAATACAAATGCATAGTTTTGTCATGCCAATAGAGCACACTTAAATTGAAATTGCACAAATGAGAGACCCAGACCGGAGAGAAGAGAGGAGAGAGAGATGAGAAAGCAAGAAGGGCCTTTTATGCCATCTAAAAATCTATCCAAATTGAAATACCAATTAGAATCTGGCTCAAAATATTCCAATCAGTCATAGAACCTATTGCATTGTATGGCAGTGAAGTGCGGGTCCTCTCCTAAATCATGAATTTGAAAAATGGGACAAAAATCAGATTGAAGCCCTGCATGCTGAGTTCTGTAAGAGTCTCCTCAGAGTACACAGGAACACAGAATTAGGCCAATACCCTCTATTAATGCGAATTGAGAAATGAGCCATCAGATTTTGGAAACACCTAAAAATGAGTGACCCAAACTCTTACCATTTTAAAGCCCTTAAAAAACATGAAGTGAACCCTGAAAAAAAGATTGCAGATGTCCCTGCCCCAAACTATCAAGACATTAGAAAGACATTTAATCCAAAATTTGAAACACTTTGCCCTGACTTCAAAATGTTAAACAATACAACACAACTTCAATATTTATTAGGGGAAAAACAAGATTGTATCTTACTAGCAGCACGATACATTGGTCACAAAAAGAGGGAGGAGTCAACAAATCAGTGATGCGCCTACACACACACACACACACACACACAGACAGACATGTTGGTTTTTATGGTTTATGGGGACTCTCCATAGGCGTAATGGTTGTTCTACTGTACAAACCATATTTTATATTGCCCTACACCAACCCTACACCTAAACCTACCACTTACAGGAAACTTTCTGCATAGCTTAGATTTAAAAAAAAACCTCATTCTGAATGATATATGCCTTTTTAATTACGGGGACACTCAAAATGTCCTCATAAATCACCTTCTCATTGTAATACCTATGTCATACCCATGTCATTATACAAATTTGTGTCCTCATAAACCACATAAAAATGCACACACACCACACACACACACAAAACACACACTGAATTTATTGTTAATTGAATAGTAAATGTTGATTTGTTCTATTTTAATTATATATACATGCATGTATTTATTTATTATTTTTTAAATACATATCTGTTCTAGATTCAATGTAAACACTATGCTGTGGCAATACATTGTAACAATTGTCATGCCAATAAACCACAAATTGAACTGAACTGACAGAGAGAGAGAGAGATGCTGCCGTATCTGTTAGGAGAACAGAAGAACTGCTGTGTGTTTGCTGCTCAATATGTGTCTGCCTGTCACCACAGAAGAGAAAACACTCAACCTGCCCTGATCTGATGTTTCCAGCACATCTACATCATATTATGCCAAATTACTGTATTATATTACTCAGATGTATATTTTGCTTCTGTAAATATATCTAATCCCTTATTTTATTTTTATTTATAGTTTATATACTTGCATACATTAGTAATTCATTTTGCACTACATGCTTAATACTTTTTATATATTATTATTTTTCTTTCTGTTAATGCATGTGTACTATTTGTAAGCAGTCCAGCAGCAATTGCTTTGGCAATACAAATGTATTTGTCAATGCCAATAAGCAATCTTAAATGAATTGAGGAGAGAGAGCCAGCGATTGACGAGTGAGTGAGAGATTTTTTTTTATTTTTACAATCACTTTATAAAAACAATTGTTCTTCAAACATTACATCACTTTACACATAAAAGGAAAATAAAATAAATTACATATTTACATCAACTCTCTTATAAGAACAATTTTTCCATCAACAACTGAACATGGAGCATTACAACACCACTGAATTTCAAAAACATTTATCGTACTCATTAATCTATGAAAGTTAAAGTCAATAAGGATTCTTGCTTTTACCATATTTTTTAAAATAAAAACATCTTGACCTGACTTCTCTTCTATCTTATTTCTCCTAGTAATATAGACAGCATATTTTGCTTGTCCCACAATAAAATTAATAACATGACATTTTGACTTTTTTTTTGGACTATAAAAAAGCCAAGAATAAAATCTTGCTTTGTAAAACAAATATTAAAATAATAAATAAAAACTTTTAACAAGTCAAAAAGAGGGTTAAGTCGATTACAGTCCATAAAACAATGAAATATGGTCTCTCGTTCCAAACAAAAAGGGCATTTGTCACTTACAGTGGGTTTTAAATTAGATACAAAGGCATTCACAGCAATAGCTCCATGTAAAATTCGCCATTGTAAATCACCAAGTTTTTTTGTTAATGGTGGTTTGTAAATTGCTCTCCAAACAGGCTTAATTTCAGAATTAATCCCTAATTTTTCTCTCCATACTGTATCTGTTTTAATACTTAAATTACGTTGATGAATAACTTTCACAATGTATTTATACAGCATTTTTCCTTCTACTGTACAAAAATCAATATATTTATTAATTCCTAGGTTTAACAGAGGGCTAGTAAAACAAGACCCATCTATAGCGGGGGAAATTTCAATACCTGGGAAAAGATCTTTACTGTCAGGGATTAAAGTCCCTGCACCAAACTCTTCTAAAAGTATCTTCTCTTCATCAGTTAAAATCATAGTCAATTTATCAAGAAACCTCTTAGCAAAACGTATTGATTTAACCCCTAAAAGGGTTGCAATTTGTTCAGGTCTCTGTAAATCATATCCCGATTCATTTATAATGTTTTTTAACTTAAAAATCTTTTTATACCCTAATAAATCTGTTAAACCAGGAAAATCTTCTCCAGAAACATCAAACCGAGCTCCAAAAATAAGTGGTTCTTCCAACAACCAATAAAGAGAAATTGCTGGTTCCATCCACCGATTTTTAAAAAGACCCCACACTTTAAACAAGCTTTGATAAAAAGCAGGAATTCCTGTTAAATTAAATCTGTTATGATCCATTAAAAACAATGTTAAATCCATTTCCATATTACCCACTCTTCTCAAAATGCTTAAAGCCAATGGTCTCCACACAAGCGAGTAAGGTCCCATTAAAAGTTTCTGTATATATTGGAGACGGTAAGTGGCTCTTCTGCTTGCGAGATTTACTAATCCTTGACCTCCTTCCTCCTTGGGCAAAAACAGAATGCTTTGAGGGGTCCAATGATAAAAAAATTCACCAGTTCTCTTTGAATATTTGCAAGGAGTCCGTTTGGAGGGTTTACACGAGCAAATTTATGCCATAATGAAGATGCCACAAGATTATTAATATTAAGAATACGCCCTCTATAAGACATCTGAGGGAGTAACCATTTCCATTTTTCCAATCGACCTTTTATTTTCTCAAATAACCCTTCCCAATTTGTTTTTATGAAACTCTCATCTCCCAGATAGACACCCAAGATATTTTAACCCTCCTCTTTTCCAAAGCAATCCTCCAGGTAAAGTAGGAAGATCTCCATTCCAATTTCCCACTAACAGAGCTTCACTTTTTCCCCAATTGACCTTAGCAGAAGAAATACATTTAAAATCATTAACAATTTTTCCTAACTTATATACATCATCCTTTCCATTTACAAAAACAATAACATCATCAGCATAAGCAGAAAGATATAAAGGATTATTACAAGCAGGGAAAACCAGACCTTTTAAATTATCTCGTAACTTTTGAAGTAAAGGTTCAATGGCTAGGGAATACAGCATACCAGACATGGCACATCCCTGTCTAACTCCCCTCTGAACTTTGAACGGAGCACTCAAACCACCATTAATCTTAAGAACTCTCTCAATGTTACAGTACATAGCCTTAATCATTGATATAAAAGGAGGGCTAAACCCAAAAGCCTCTAAAGTATTCCATAAAAACAGATGTTCAACTCTGTCGAAAGCTTTCTCTTGATCGAGAGAAATCAAACCAGAGTTAATTCCCAAGAGTTTAGAAGCATCCAAAACATCTCTAGTTAAAGCAATGTTATCCAAAATAGACCTGTTAGGAATACAATAAGACTGATCAGAATGAATCAATTGGCTTAAAACTTTACTAAGTCTTATGGCCAAAGCTTTAGAAAAAATGTTGTATTCTGAACATAACAATGAAACAGGGCGCCAATTGCTGATAAACTGAAGGTCACCTTTTTTAGGTAAAAGTGTTATGACTGCTCTTCTGCAGCTCAGTGGCAATAGTCCTCATTTCAGACTGTCATTAAAAACTGCCAGCAAATCCTCTCCTATGACGGGCCATAGAGTTTTATAGAACTCAACAGTTAGCCCGTCAAATCCTGGAGATTTACCATTCTCCATGCTCATCATGGCAGTATGAAGCTCTTGTAATGACAACATCTGTTGCAGTTCATTGTTGGATTCTTCATCCACCTTTGGCAGTCCTTCCAAGAAATAATCAGCATCTGCATCCCATTCCACAAGTTCAGATTTATAAAGGTCAGAATAAAAATCTACAGCACAGCTACGTATATCAGCAGTCTCAGTGAATTCTTGTCCAGTAGCTGACCGTAAAGAATGAATAATTTTACTCTGACCTTTTTTCATTTCCAAATTAAAAAAACATTTCGAAGGAGCATCCATTTGAGCCACAGATTGAAAACGTGAGCGAACTAAAGCTGCTTGTGTTCTACCTCCCAACAGGTCTATCAACATTGCTTTTTTCCTCTTCAATTCATCAGTTTGCTTTTTATTTTTTGTAGAAGCGATTACATCCTGTAAAGCAACAATTTCTAAAATCTTCATTGACTGGGCTATATCTCGAGTAACATTCAGAGTGTACTTTCTCACCATTGTTGTAAAGAACCATAATAATGTTTTTGCTGTTTAAAAGTTTCCCAAAAAAAAATACAATTATCTATAAAATTTGTATCACTTAACAATGAAGAATTAAAGATCCAGTATGCACTCTTACACTTTACACACTTAATTAAAACACTGCACAAAACTAAACTGTGATCAGAAAACCCCACTGGAATAATTGTACAAAATTTGAAAAGATTACGTTGATACTGAACACTGTAAATTCTGTCAAGCCGTGCCAAAGAGATAGAATGTTCAGTGCTATGAGCCCAAGTATACTGTCTGACATCTTGATTCATACTTCTCCATATATCACATAAATCATGCGTTTCAATCAGTTGTAATAGTGTTTTCTGAGAAGCAATATGTGGTTCTATATGATTTCTATCCAAATTATCATTAACGGTACAATTAAAATCTCCACCTATAAATAACAACTCTTCTGGATTTAAACCTTTCAAAACAGCATCTACCTTTTTTTAAAAAAAAAAGAACTATTTCTTCTCCTTTATTAGGTGTATATAAATTCATGAGCACCATAGTAGTTTTCTCAAATTTTACTTTAATTTTTAAAAACCGACCTCCAATTATTTCATCAACTACACAAGATAAAGGTAAAACATTTTTGGAAAATAAAACAGCAACCCCTCCACTAATAGAGGATTTATGACTTAGGGCAATTTGTCCATCCCATTCTTTTCTCCAATCCGTCTCATTTTTAAAATCACTGTGTGTTTCCTGTAGAAACACAATATCAATTTGCTTTTGTCTAATAAACTCAAATAACATCATTCTTTTATGACCGTCTCTGGCACCATTTAAATTTAAAGTTCCGATTTTAAAATTTGTCATAATTATTTTAGAGGCCAGAGCAAAAAAATAAATAAAAGTTGCTAAAAGAACTATTTTTGGCAGAATTTTAGAAGTTAACAGCTTCATCATCCTTGGTAGATTTTTTTTAAGTTTGTTCACAAGTTTCCTAAGACGGTAAACCTCTACATCTTGAAAAGCTCCTTCTTTCATTAGATACCTTACATCATTTATGAACTGTTTGCAATCAGGAAAAAAATCTTCAACTTGCACTCCTTTCATTCCCTTTGTATCTTGCAGAAATCTGCTAATGTCATCCGCTCTATACAAGCAAATCAAGTTTTCATTTTGAGAACTAACAGACAGATTTGACACTGAGACATGTTTGAATCAGAGGAATCTCTATCACTGTCTGAACCCACATTCTCACTACCACCATCATCTTTCTTGACTTGTTTAATAGCCTTTCCACAGCTTTTTTTCTTTCTTTTAACCGGGATTTTAAAGACAGTTTCTACTTCCTCAAAATCAACATCATTGTCTTCGACACCAGCGTCTGCCGCCGCCACACAAGCGTTTTCAGAATGTTCAGACTGCTCACCGGACATCAGAAGAGTCCCATGTTTACTAGACTCAGTAACACTCTCTGTTGTATCAGATTCGATCTCCGCAGCTACAACAGCGATCGGCTCGTGTGCAGCGGCTTCTACTGTACTGTCAGTCTCCGCGTCACCCGCGATCCCAGCCGGAGAAAGAGCAGAAACTACATGTTCTGAGTTTGTGCTCGTACCTGCTCTGTCCTTGTTATTAGGACAATCACGAACAAGATGCCCGATTTTACCGCAATTAAAACATTTAATTGTAGTGTCAGATGTTGCAAACACTGTGTAATCGAAACCATCAATTTTGAACTTGAAAATCAAATCGATCTCATCAGTTCCATTTTTCAGCACCATGAAAATGTGTCTTCTAAACTTGCACCCAAGAGGGATTTTTTTGATAGGGGAAACCAGTTTTCCATAACGAGATAATTCTTGTATCAATACTTCATCTTTGATAAACAGAGGTACGTTGGACAGTATAACCTTTTTAGACGGGCTACTCAAAGGCAAAACAGGCACGAGTGAACCATTCAACACTACGCCGTTTTGTACAGCGTCATTTGCCTTTTCAACTGTTTTAAAAAAAAAGAACAACTGCACTGTTCATCCGCGATGCAGAAACAATATTATCATGTCCCACAATCTCTCCCACCGCTAAACAACACTGTTCCACATTGACTTTAGACTCCACCTTCACTCCATGACGGCGGGTTAAATTATCAAAACTCATTGTGTTTTGGTTCGTCATGCCTCTCAGCATAACGCTGGTTGCAGACGCAAAACACCCCTAAATGCTAAACAGCCAAACAATTCAACACATAAAACACAAACACACACAAAAAAGATAGAAAAGTTTTTAGCACACAGCTACAACCGCACTCACCCTCAAACACACTCCGTTCCACTCCAGCATGCACTCGAGAGAGAGAGAGAGAGAGATGACGAGGAGACTGATGGAGCAAGAAGAGAGAGAGAGGAGATGGAAGCTGAGAGAGAGACCGTGAGAAGAGAGAGAGCGGAGAGAGAGAGAGAGAGAGAGAGAGAGAGAGAGAGAGAGAGCGACTGAGAAGAGGACGAGCGAGAGAGGGAGAGCCTGGAGAGTGGAAGAGCGAGGAGAGCGAGAGAGAGCGAGAGAGAGAGAGAGATGCCCGACGAGAGAGAGGAGGAGAGAGAGAGAGAGAGACACAGAGATTGAGAGGAGAGAAGAGAGACGTTTGTAATACTGTGATTGCTTTGGCAACATTGTGCTATTCCATAGTCATGGCAATAAAGCTCAACTGAATTGAATTGAATTGAATAGAGAGAGAAGTTCCGTTGAGCAGCAGCAGCAACAAGATGAGCTCCTGATTATTTTACTTTTAATGTTATTTTAAAATAAGACAGACATTCAGTTCTGACAAATTTTAATCAAGAAAACCTCCTACAACCTATATTATCCACAAGAAGAATTTAAATTAACCAAGAAAAAAACTGCAGGACTGACAATAACTTCTGTATTTTGAGGAATTACCTACAAAGGGCCACACAACTGCCACAGAGAGAACAACTCTCAAACTGAGACCCTTCCAGACCAAGGCCTGTATGAAGTTAATCACAGACAAAAACCTCAGAGAAACAAAGGAGGATATCAAACATCAATCATCAACGAATAAGGAAGAGTTACCTAGAAAATAAGGAAGGAACTTTTGAAACAATCAGCAATATTTACTTCAGGAAGAACATTTCGGATGTTTTTTTCATATGGCAGTGTCAATGAGGATGGTCGTTTTGGTCTTGTATTTACAGTCTATGCACAGATTTTGATCAATATTTTAATATTGTGGATATTTTGATCAGTATTTGTATATAATTCACAGAGGAACTCTCAAAAACAAAGAGACAGTTTATTCAGTTATTTGTTTACATTCTAAAACCAGCGATGGATGGCCACTGCAGCATGCAGGCCCCGCCCCTTTGTGTACCCTCAGAAGAGCTCTGAGCATTCTAAACAGCTCCACAGGCAGAAACAGATCAAGGACACTCCTGAAGCACTGTTTGCTGACTATGACCGCAGTTCAATGTCCAACCTGCTCTTCTACAATTCATTTCCCCCCACCCCCCCCCCCACCCCCCCCCCCACCCCCCACCCCACCCCCCACACCCCCCACCCCCCCATGTCTTAATTTCCCATTCCCATTATATCCACCTCCTGAAAACAGCTCCGTGTGGCATACTGCTTTCTGCCAACACTTCACCTTCACCACAAAAAGAGGCATCTGTAAAGGCAGACAGATCCTGGTATTTGAAGATGCTGAAGGAAATGAGGAATCAAGAATATTATCTCTGAACGTATACCATAATGGCACTGTCATGATCCAAGACTCGGAGCCTGCCCTCCAAGCATTTACAGTTGCCTTTATACAAATTAAACAGCAGGCACATCTTAATACAAGTTTCATGCAGGATCATAAAGATATAAATACAAACTCTCTTCATGTAAAAGACATCCAAAAGAACACAACAACTGCAACAGCCTTAATTCAATCTCCCATGTCAAAAATGAAAGAGAAATTTTCAATCCTGGAAATAGATGTGGTGGAACTAAAATAATTAATAATGTCACAGCTAAAAGACAACAGTGACTTGGAGCAGCTTAAAAAGGACATGATGAATTTAAAACAAGAGACTGAATACCTGCAGAGAAACAAAGAACAGATGTCAAAGGAGCTTCACCAAGCTAGAGAAGAGCTGAAGGAATTAAAATTAACTTTCAGAAGACAGATAACAGAAATGAAAACAGAAATGCAGGAAGAACTGTCTGTGTTGAAATCAGAACTTCGAAAGAAGGATGAACGTATAAATAATATGAAGGAACAACTTCTTCACGTTTCATCATCCAAAGCATCTCACGCTAAACACCTGACCTGTCTAGAGACCCCCACTGACAATCAGCAATCACCTGCAGTGGATGAGCCTCACTCTTCATCAGATCCACAGACCAAAGTCCACCGCACTGCTCCAGACAACCCCACCCAAACAGAAGCTCTTATTCTCATCGACTCCAATGGAAAATATATAAATGAGGAACTGTTATTTCCAAAAATGAAAGCACAAAAAATGTGGTGCCCAAATACAAGCAAGGCTCTTCAGATCTTATCTGATAAAAATCTGAATGAAACTTACAAGCACATCATAGTTCACACAGGGACCAACGACTTACGAGCAGCGAAGGACAACGTGGCTCCTCTGCTCAGAGAGGTGGCCATCAGAGCCTTAGAACGCTTCCCAGAAGCTAAAATAACTCTGTCCACGTTACTGCCACGGAGTGATGTGCCTTTTCACGTGACCAGGGCTGGATTTATTCATAGGCATTCTAGGCACGTGCCTATGCTCGCTCGTCCAGGGGAGGCCCAAACACAATGAAGAGATATATAATATTTTGTTATACTATGGGCTATCTACAACAATAAAAGAACCAAAACCTCAGAAGACATTGAGCAAATAAATAACAAAAAATAGGGTAAAAATGACAAACTATTTCCATGTCTTCCACCTTTTTTTGTACGGAAATCACGATTTCTTTCTCCGGTTCTCTCTCAGAGGCACACACAGACACGCACTCGCGCACACACATGGACAGAAACTTGTCAACACCGCCCTGTGAATTTATCAATAAAATAGTTTCGCAGCTGAAAAGCTACATGACATTTCTCAGTAGGAAGGTTCTTGAAGCAGTTTAACTTAAAGATTCACTATTGGATGCTGCTGATGTCTGTCAGTTATTTCTCTGAATAAATTATGATGTGTATATTTTTAATGTCCTGATTGAGCAACATCTATTTCAGAATCTACAAGACACGCACAATGTTACAGCATTACCATTTCCATGTAAAATGTTATGTATATATGCTAAATTAATAATTAATTTAACCACTGTTTAAATCATTACCTGCTTCAAAGTGAATGGTGTTCACAGAATCATTGCTGAAACATTTGTACAGTCTACTGTACGAATTGAAACACCACATTCTCTTCCTTTTAAAACTGACATTCCTACTTACTGTGTTGCCTCTTTTGTGGCCCAAATGTGTTCTTCATCAAATACAACTAGTGGATGTAACAATATTACTTCACAATTAGCACACACTTACAATTTTACAATATTTACAACATTGATTGTCATTGAGAACAGTTTAAAAATATGTGCCTGAATGTTTGTCTGAACTAAAATGTTTATATTTATATGTATCAAAAAGTATCTGACTTTCTTATATTAAGTTGATCTTATTTGATGAGAAATGTTATCCTCTGGTCTTGTTTCTGTTAACAGTAAGTATAATCGATGTTGGCAACACTTTTTAATGAATACTGTGGTTAATAGCTAGTGCATTACAAATGCTTTTGTATTATGAAGAAAAATGACAAACATACTATAGATTTATAAAATTAACTGTCAGTGACCAATTTAAAATGTTTATTTGTTGTCTCATTTGGACATTTTTATCTTGTATCTGACATTTTATGTTACAAGTTAATCTTATGTTATGAGAAATGTTATCTGCTAGTCTTCACTGTGTATGATTTTCAATCATCCAAGGTGTAGTTGATGTTGGTAACACTTTTTAATGTATACTGTATTGTAGCTAATAGTTGTAGTGCATTACAAGGCATTTGTGTCATCTAATCATCTAAATTAAATTTATGAAATTGAGATTTAGAACGTTTTGTTGTGCCTCTGTGCATGCATTGTTCTCTACCCTGACAACATTTGACAAATTAAATTGCTAACATTTTTACATCTGTTTTATTTCAATTTTGTAGAATTACAAATTGATGGCAATGCTTATTATTTTTGTCATATTAACACATTAATTAGCAGTTTCTGATAATTTTCAGTTACACATGTTTAAATGACACGTTGTGTGTTAAATTATATTACACAGTAGATTATTGTTAATTGTTAATTTGTTAAATTTGACAACATATGTTGTCCCTGAGCACACTCACCACATGTGTTAAAATTCTGCACAACATGTGTCATTTTTAACATCTCTTTTTGCAGTGCAGTAACGGAACATCTCGCTCTTCAAATGCAAAAACAACAACAACAGCATTATTTCTGATATATTGTATATTACTGGTGGTTATAATATCGATTATGTGCATTAAATATTACAAGATCGGATCTTTGAATTTTGTTAATGTAAAATATTGTATTTTCAGCAGCCGAATTTGTTTGGTCCACACATGCGATCACATTCCGATATCAGAATGTAGACAGATAAATTATAGGACACGATTAATTATTGTGCGTGGTTACGTATTATTTCAAGCTTTCCATTTCTGTTCAAGTTCAAATTGTTCTAATTTGTTGTGTAGTTAGTCCAAAGATTATAGTTAGACTCATTCACCTAACTAAAAGTCATTTTCACAGTGCAGTGAATAATAGAAACCAAATGTCAAGTCAAGTCAAGTCACCTTTATTTATATAGCGCTTTTAACAATACAGATTGTGTCAAAGCAACTGAACAGCATTAATTAGGGAAATAGTGTGTCAATAATGCAAAATCACAATAGTAAACATTCATGTTTCAGTCAAAGACAGTTCATCATTGAATTCAGTGATGTCATCATCCAGCTCAGTTCAGTTTAAATAGTATCTTTGCAATCAAGTCAACGATATCGCTGGAAATGAAGTGTCCCCAACTAAGCAAGCCAGAGGCGACAGCGGCAAGGAACCAAAACTCCGTCGGTGACAGAAATGGAGAAAAAAACCTTGGAAGACACCAGGCTCAGTCGGGGGGCCAGTTCTCCTCTGACCAGACGAACCAGCAGTTCAATTCCAGGCAGAAATTAGAAATTAAGTTTCTACAATATTTAGTGGTAGTTTATCAGTGGTGACTGTCAGTTAATGTACATATGGCAGAAATGTATGGAAAAATCAATTTAAGACATAAAACAGACGATGAACACTATTAACAGCAATTATTATATGATGCAATCAAACTTATAGCAAAATGTGGTAGTTCTGTATGTTGTTTCAGGGTTGGCATCTGAGGTCCTCTGAGGCGGGTGCATCATCTCTTATCAGGTGTTCTGGATCCAGACTGAAGGTTGTGTAAATCTTAGTTACCACGGGATGTCAATCTCGTGGCAGAAACAGGGAAACAAATAGAGACATAATTTGCGTAGCTGCTTTTCCAACCAAGCAAAAATGATTTGTTCAACCCAAGATAAGGAATAATAATGTGCATTTGATCAAATATAACTGAAGTACAAGATTAATAGATGCATTATTTGAATGCTTGGCTAAGGAGATGTGTCTTTAATATAGATTTAAATAGAGAGAGTGTGTCTGAACCCCGAACTTTATCAGGAAGTCTATTCCAGAGTTTGGGAGCAAAATGCGAAAAAGCTTTACCTCCTTTTGTGGACTTTGATATCCTAGGTACTACAAAAAGTCCAGAGTTTTGCGACCTTGGGAAGCATGATGGATTCTAGTGTGGTAGAAGACTAGTTAGGTACACAAGAGCTAAACCATTAAGGGCCTTGTAGATAAGTAATAATATTTTGTAACTGATACGGAAACTGAATCGGTAACAAGTGCAGAGACTGTAAAATTGGGGTATTATGATCATATTTTTTTGACCTGGTAAAATCTCTAGCAGCTGCATTTTGTACTATTTGTAGCTTGTTTATTGAAGATGCAGGAAAACCAGCTAGCAGTGCATTACAATAGTCCAGTCTAGAGGCATGAATGCATGAACTAGCTTTCTGCATCAGAAACAGGTAAATGTTTCGTAACTTGGCAATGTTTCTAAAATGGAAGAATGCTGTTTTGTAACATGGGAAATATGATTTCAAAAGACAAGTTGCTAT